>SZWC01002441.1:6930-20433 GCA_023375785.1 Penium margaritaceum
GGGGGGGGGGTTGGGCAGAGATCGTCATCCTCGCGGCGGATGTGTTACGAGGCGCCTCGGGATTCGGCGGCATGCATCTCTTTCGCTGTATCCTTCTCTCTCTGACGTCACCAAGCTGGAACAGAACCATCGCATGAACGCACCCCTCATTCGATAGCTGCAATGAGTTGTCTTTGCCCGCGCATTGCTGACTGCGACTTGCAGTGTGCGAGAAGAGAGAGGTCTTGTGACGAGTTGTTCCCGCCGTATGCCTCAACGTGTGGAGACGGTGGAAAAATCCAGGGAGGGTGGGCGGAGAAAATCAAATTCGAGTGGAAGTGAGAGAGGGGCGGAATCTCGAGCGGATTCGGCGTCGATTGGCGGTGAACGCGCTGGCAGTTGCTGCAGGCTGTGCTGCAGCAGCGCTGTTGGTAGCGAGCGGCAGGCAGGACGAGGGCTAGCGGGACGCGTGTCGCGCGCGGTGGTGGACGCGCCGTACAGACTGTCGGCCGGTGGCCAGCGACAGCCTAACTCCAGGCGTTGCGTGGCGCTTCGGTTCTCGAAATCCGTGAAACCGTCTGCTGCGCGGATCTGTCTGGTTCTGTACTGGACGACAGTACCACTCTTTTGAACACTCTGCGAACGATGTGTGGAAGACTCCGGTGGCACGTGCAAGGCAAGTGTCGAGCAGGAAAGCACAGGCGAAAGCATGAGGGAAACTGCGTCGGAAGGAACGAAAGTGACAGCGCGTCGCAGTGCGGCAGCGCGGATGCCGGTGGCGTCGCGCTAGCCGTCCCGAGGATCCGCCGACACTACAGTACAGCTGAACACAGTGGAAGGTTTGGGGTCAATTGCTTCAGCTCGCACGACTTTGCCAACTAATGCCTAAAACTAGAATGCCTTGAAAACTATTTCCGTCGCCTAGAGCCTGCGCGACTATTTTGCGCTGCATAGAACTAGTTTCGGCGCTTCGAAAGCCGACGAAGTGCGTCAGATGAAATAGAGCAGACATTCTCATTCATTTAAAAACGATAACTTTCGGGTCACATGCGGGCTTCTCAACGCAAGAAGATGGAGAAGGGTATATACGAGTCATACAACTGCGTGGACGTCAGGGAAGACAACGACGAACATGTAAGAATTTGAGTGAAGATAAGGTCGAAAATTCATGATGCTGAAACGTTTTTCTATCATAATAAAGGAGCCCTGTCAACTCTCGTTAGATAGAGAATGGAGGAGAGGTTTTAACAAAAAATCATTAAATTAAGATAATAAAGAATATGTAAGTCCATAAGATATCGGTTAATTTTTTTTAAAACATGTTTTTATTTTTACTTTTTTGTATGGAAATTGAGATAATATGAGAATAATGCAAAACTCGACTAGAGGAAAAAGGATGAGATCTTGAAATCATGAGAGAAGAATTATAAAAAATATATAAAATCCGATTATTTTCATTTATAAATATTGTTATTATTTTTTAATCCTTATTTTTTAAATGAGAATAAAAAACAAAAAATGAAGTAATACTCATCTATAAAGTTTAAATGTTGTATACGTCAGATCTCTTAAGTTTTTAACGAAGTACAAATTTTCTAATGATTTTTATCATTTAATCCATACATTTTCTCACGACTTAATGTCAAAATGATTTTCCTTGAACAAAAATATAATTTACAAAAATTAATATACATATATATATGTAAAGACAAAAATACAATAATTCATCATCAATTTTATAAAAGTAATATCTAACTTAGTTTCACCTACTTAATTAGAAAACGACTTTTGTAGAGGTAAAAAAAATTAAAACGTGTTCAATACATTTACAATAAAAATATTCGAATAATAATTCATAGACAAAATTGAATTTTTCACTTAAAAACTATACATCTAATTATCAAAAACTCCTAAACATGGATATAAAAAAATCTTTCACATTGATTCGATTTGAATAAGAAAAATAAACATACAATAACACCTATTAACTTCAATGGGGGAAATTTTCTAATTTAGGTTTGAATGAGTTTTTCTTGTACATATCAATAGACGAATACATTGTTCTGTAAGGATAAACTATAACAATAGATATAAAATCAATAAAATAAATAAGTAATGCATGTTTTAATGCCTTTGACTCTACCCATGTTTCCAGTAATTAGTTATCTCATTATTTTTAGCAATAGGTTAGTAAGGCCTTTTAAACTTAGATACAAGTGATTGAAATCAAATTAAATGTGCAAAATTTATCGCAAAATACATAAATATTACATAAAAAATATTGAAATTGGCGAGTTTTTTATCATGATAAAATATTTCATGGAAAGTGATATGAAAAAAGTTTTTAAGTACAATTTTTAATACAATTGTTATGGATGAGAATCCTTGAAATTTAAATGTAAATGATTTTATCCGATCATTGATTTTATATTTTTTGTTAATTTAAGTGTATTCAATAACATTTGGTGTTTGTTATTTAATTTTATTAGAGTTATCCGAAATGTAACGAGGTGCCGTCATTTTTCTGGCATACTCGGGGATCGTCCGGGATTTGGGGGCATCTCAGCCATTTTCCGTTTTTCGGAAATTGGGCTCGCAATCGAGCTCGCCTCCGCTCGACCGCGGCTGTGCGGAGCGAGGAGGAGGAGCGAGCGAGCGATGGAGCACGGCGTGCTCCACACGTCAGGGGCGTGTTTCGCTCGTCGCTTCGCGGCAGCGTTCCGATCACGCCATGCGAGGGTGGCTTTCACCCTCTCGGCGAGTAGCGTAACGGCGACGCTACCCGCCGAGGGGTCGTTTCGACGGACGGCCCCGGCAACGGAAGCGGTCAACGGCGACAGTAAAACCGGTGACTGCGACAGTGCGACGGTCGTAGTTCTCCGGTGGTGTGCGCAACGCGGCGACCGCACCCACCGCCGCGAGGCATACGTGAGCAACGAGGCGGCTCGCCGGTAGACAAGATCGAGCGTCGATCTCGACAATCGACGGCCGGGAACTTCCCGCACTAAGCATTAGGTGCAAGTAGAGCACCAGGTTCAGGTGCAAGCAGAGCACCAAGTTTAGGTGCAAGTAGCTTGTCGTAGCAAGCTAGGAGAACAGTAGGCTGAGGCCTGGGCTAGCCAGCCGGATAGTATAAATACCCTGTACTCAGTTTAATCTAATGAACCTGTAGTTTCCAGCTCTGGCTTCCAGACATCTCCAAGTCTATCTTTCCGCTGCGACTGTGTTGTCCACACAGAAAGGCCAAATCTCCAGAGAGCACCCACTCTCACACGAAAATATCTTTAATTTGATTACGTTTTTGTTCTACTTAATGTCTCTTCTATCATGAATGTTAGATTATTGAGAATTAATTTTCAAGAAATAAAAACATATTATATTTTTTATAGAGTTATTAAGAACAATCTTTGGAAGGAATACATTCCATAGAAATTTTAGCACTAGATTTGAAGGACCGTTGCTTTTTCCAACTTAGAAAGCCCAACGGAATCGTAATAAAATTCCCCTTTTTATATATTGACTTGTTTTGAATATGAGGTAGTTTTAATGGATTCATAAAAAAGAATTATTTGAATATTTTCATTGTTTAGTCTTATAACGATGTATTAATGTTTTTATGCAAAACTAACATTTCATGGCTTTGATGTGACCTAGTAAATGAATGATGAAATTGTACCATAATTATTTCATCATTAAATCATCATGAGCTTTGCTTCTAATAAGAAAAATGTTATTTTAAATCGAAATGAAATGTAATGGTCTCTCTACAAAGTTATTTTCATAGTATGAAAAATAAAAGATCACTTTTTTCATATTATATCACGAAAACATTTCTCTCTTACTTGGTCTTGCTTTCAATGTTCATGATGTTTGTTGGAAGTTGTACTTTACTGCTTTGTTTCCAAATGCCCCTTTTGGACCTGAATCATTGTTCGGACCTTCGAAAGTCCTTTCCGTTGCATCTGATGTACGCTGCCGGAAGTCGAGGCGCAAAAAGTGGTTCTAGGCATCGCAAAAAAGTTGCGCTGTCTCTAGGCGACGGAAATAGTTTTCGAGGCATTCTAGTTAGAGGCATTAGTTGGCGAAGTCGTGCGAGCTTAAGCAATTGACCCGAAGGTTTGACGCACGGCAAGTTGCGGACCGGGAGTGGTCGGCGGCGCGATTGGAGAAAGTGGTGGAAGAAGGCGGCACTGGGGGAGCAAAAGAAGGCGGTGACCAGCTCACCGGTGGTCAATCGCGGATGCTGGTGTCCGCAACCTGACTTGCGTCCCCGGACAGATTACCGGAGGGATGGAAGTGACCGCAGGAGGCGGCGACATTCGCTTCGCTCTCTGTACACTACCGGAAAGTGAAACTACGTGCGCTTCGGCAACAATATGAAAGAAGTATCTTGTCTTGAGATAAACAATGAACATGTCCCCATGAACATGTCCCCATGCAAAGGGTAGGTGAGATTTCCTCAGATTCAAGAGAATTTATTCTGTAATTTTGATAATCATGTGCAAATATTTTTGCAAAAATCAAATATCTTGAGAAGAAAGTTTTGCAAAGGTCATATTGCATTCTCGACGACATCTAAAAATAAAGGGAAGGCTAAACATGATCCTAAAATACAAAAGTGCCATTTAGAACCATGTCCACGAAGGTTACAGTTGTCTCCACAACTCATGACATCCAGAAATACGTGGCCTATCAAACTACTTTAAACAACACATTTTCATTACATGGATGTAAAATTAAAAAACGATAAATAAAAAAATAGTAGTATGAATATTCATAGCAATGTTTATCAATGTATTCTAGACCCGTGTGACAAATTTGAGTTCCATAAGTGATAGTAAAACAACGACAATAATAACGAGTTCAAACACCACTATTTTAGCACAAGACCACCTATTGTCCCTTTCTCCATTTTTCACCTAACAGTACACACTTCAGAAACCAAAGACCAGAATTTCTTGCATGAGCCATGAGGCACAATAATGAAAATATTCTAACGCAAATCATCAAGAAAAATGCTCCCTCCATGTGACCATTCTTTAAATAACCATGTTGCATGAAATTTTGCAATATCCAATTTTTATATAATCATGTACTGTCAGGATTCATGCACTTCTTACACTAAGAAAAAATTGCATCACTTTAAAAAAAATGGGAAAATTTTCATAAAATAACTTTTCTTACCCTAAAATCATGCATCATTTGAATCAACAAAGTTCATTCATTGCACAAATCACCAAATCAAACAAACGAAAGATAGTGTGCCTACAAACATGGATTCTCATTAAGTAATATCTAAACAACGATTGTAAGAGAAGGAACCCAATGACCACAAGTATCAAACAATCTATCATTTAGAATGTGATGTACTGAACATGCCTCATACATGCAACATAATCAACTTTTCCACGAATCACACTTGTTATGCACCAACAATCTCTTGAAAATGCATCTTTCCTGGTTTTCATGCGCATTTGCAAACGTATGATGACCAATTTTACCACAATCCTCACATTATGGATTTTGTGGATTTTCAATATTTTCTCAAAAGCCATCACATACCATCATAGTAGTATTACTTCCCTAACATACACACATCCCTAAAATATATGCATGAAACAAATTCAAAATACATCCATGGACCATCATGTAACAACCTTTGAAACTTCATAGCAACTGGTAATGGTACTTTGGCCAACTACCTTAACCTTCAATGTTTCTTTGTGTAAAGTTTCAACAAAATTGACCATTTTTAATATGTTTCCAAGGAAAGAGAACGATGGCGTGATCACCTTTTCCCGCACGTGGGTCACAGATTTTAGGAGAAAGATCTAGGCTGGACATAGCGGACTAGGACAATGACCGCCAAGAAACACCCAGTTAACAAGGACTAGCGTGTGCGCGAGATGGTCTTGCGCCTCGCTAGTCTTGTTTCAGCTTTCAAGGTGTGCGCTCCGTTTGTGGCGAATTCCGCGCACACCGGCATAATGATCTTTCCTTCACTTGGCAAGACCTGGGCTCCATGCAGCATCAAGGGCATCGCAATTGTTAGAGCATATGACAAGTGTCAGATCACGGCCGTCATTGCTTCAGCCCTGGAGATAGAACTCCTTCAAATGCAAGTGTGGTTTGCATTGTTACGCTCCCAATCATGCTTTACTGTGCTTCCGCAACATTGCACCAACTCTAACTTGTCCCCATTGACCTGGCGGGTAATCTACGTCGGGATGACAAGGAACGTCCAACCCATAGATGACCCAACAAAAAATGCATGCAAGCATGGCTGCCAACTTACACAGGGCTAGAAACATTGGGCAAGTGAGCTCACAATGCGCGATTAGTTCCGACACATGCTCCATCCTTGGTACAAAAAACTTTTCGACAGCCTCGGCAAGTTTGCCAGGATGGAGAAGTGTGTCGTGTTGTTGGATGCATGGCAACCATAGTTCACCACAAGTATATGCTTGGGGCTTAAGAAAAAATTCCCCTACATTGTCCATGTTTACATACCCCATATGTCGGTTGCACCTCAAAAGTGCAACCGGTAGATATCGGGCTACAACGGTCGTTCAAGTCCTACGTCATTGAGACGTTCTCTTAGTGGATGACATTGGAATTGCAAGGAAACCCACAAATGAGATTCCCACTGAAGAAGATGAAACAAAACCTGTTGGAGTGGATGGTCAAATCATGGCAACAACTACGAGACATGCAAGACACCATCAAGGTGACATGGAGCAAGCGCGGCTACGACAAAATTTTCAATCAGAAGATGCAATTCATTGCTCTCCAACATAGTATGGCTTGTGGCCAGTTCCTTAAAGATTCAATCCTACCAGATGACTCAAATCATCAGTAGGTTTCACTTTCTGTTGTGTTCTTTGACAGTATCCTACTTATTTCTATCATGCAGTCCCCCCTTCCCCTACAAACACCCCCCTACACCTCTACTCCTCCCTAAGCGGTTGGCATCAACTTGATGACCACGGCCTGCGTGACCAAAGTTGGCAATCTGAAGCACTACACGACCTCCTTTTGCGCACACAAAAATTTGAACATGAACCCCTAGGAATATTGACCTCACTTAAATTCAGACACAACACGAAGTAATTTCCACACACTAGCTATTCAGCACGATCCCAATTATGGACCACGGTCAAACCCATGAGAAGTTAATTATTATCCGAATAAAGGCGGTCGTGAGGTATCATGAACAATGTAAAAAACTTCAATACTCTATCAATTTCTCTTCAGCGCTAGATCTGTACAAAAAATAACTTTGACATTATTTTAAAAATCACCTTTTTCAAATTTACTTTAAAAAACTATGAAAATGTTGCATCCTAAGCATAATTAAACTTTAACACCAAAAGAATTAATTTTTCAATTTATTGTTTCAACATTAGAATACATATGCTCAACATTTATATGAAATTTCTTCATCAAAGAGATCACTACAAAATACAAAGTAATCAAGTTCCTTCAATTCCTTTTTGTCAAGCAAAAAACCACTTCACCATCAATTTTTTTCTTCGTGTAACACTTGGTATCATGCCAAATCCATACATGCCAAAAGTATTTTTTTCATCTTTTCCATGTATGAACTAAAAGATCTCCCAATGATGACAATCAAATGGATCACTAGTTCCAAAAAAAAGCAAGGAAACCTGGAACAAAATTGAAAATAATGGATGGAATCAAGCAATGTACCATGCTTTCAAGAGGTCCCATAGTAGTAGAAAATAGATCAACTCCATCGACTCACTCACCAGTGAATCTTGGTGTGATTAATAAAGGCACCATCTAAGATCTTCACAGGAATGGCAACGTATAGTAGAATTTATTTGAGCTTTGAAGCCTTAAAAACCATAAAATCCAACAATACATAATTCCGAATAAGGAGTTACAAAATTATAACTTTCCTCAAGTAAAATTCACAGACATGTTTATCAAAATCTCAAGTTAATCCCAAATGAAACTAGAACTTTTTGTTTTTTTCCCTCAAACCTAAAAGGACCAATTGTTTTGATGTTAAAGAAATGTTTGAAGGTGTCATTTATCACCAGTAGGTTCAACAACGACCCAAAGTAGATTATCTTACATCATCTCTTTAACATTGTCATAACTTTCTTTTGTGGTCTAAATTAAAAGGAAATCTAATGTTTGAAATATAAGGGTAGATAAATCTCAACAAATCACACCACAATCTCATACAATTTACAAAGCAGTTTACTTCTAAAGCAAATCAATGAGATGTGTCCAATTCTTACAAAGATCTAGGTCAACTTTTTTGGAATATCCTCCTATGTTTTAAGAGAATATAAAGGGTCTATGTTGTATAGTACGATCTCTAATGACTACACCATCAGCCCATAATATAACAATAGTTACAATACTAATGTTAAATTTCTGGCGCCAATGCATCATTTATATTTAAATTCTAATTTCTATGCAACAGGCAAAATGATAAAAAAACAAGGATTAATTGCAAATTCAGCATCTAAGATGACCAAGCATGAAAGATTCCAACTTCTCATTGCAGAAACATCACTAACAACAATGCTCAATTGTAGAATTCTGACGATAGGAATCATCAAGTTCATTATTGTGGGACTGGAAAATCACAATGGAAAGACACCTTTGTTACAATGGCTATCGATTTCCTCAATAAAAATAAGTAACAATTGTGATGGGAATTTAGGTCTTCATCAGGATGACTATCAGGAGTGTCATTTATTTTGTAAAACGGGGGGTTTGAGTACAAAACATTTCTGGAGTTGAGAGAGATAATATAAAAGGATCAGACCACATGCACATTTATACTCAAATTACTTACACCATCCTATTTCCCATCTGAATGTATCACCACACATACATAAGGATTCCTCAAATCCTTACGTTTTTCGATGACATGAAAAACCAAATCAATATAGGAGAAACATTTTGCATGGAATATTTATTAAATGATATTGTCATTACTTGATGAATGGGTCTCTCAAAACATTTCAAAAATGTAATCGTTGAAACTTTATTTCCAAGACAATAAATATATGTTGATAGAAACAAACCTAGAAAAGGCGATATAATTTGTCAAATTTCCAAGCCCCTTAAAATGCAAATCATGGAAGTGTATGATGTTTCAAAGTAGAAGACTTCAAAATTGACTTTTCACAATAGCTCATCCAACAGGGTAACCAATGTTTTCACAATCCTGAAGTGGACTTAAGTAGGGGCAGAGTCGACATTTTCAAAAGTTTTAGTGCTACCATATTTCTATGAAGAAAAAACATCTCAGTGTTATCTATATGTTATCATAAATTAATTTAATAACATCTGACTTGTATCAAGGCACTCAATATGTAACAATGTTCATTCCTTACAAGGGAGGAGGTAGTAGCGAATATTTAAGCGACCAAAACACAATAATCCACGACATTCATCTCAATTTATGTTTCCTCAAACCATGTCTACAATATGGGGCTTATGCAAGATTTCATCCAAATTCAACTTTGACAAAGAGACACAAACTACTAATGCTTATGTAACTAGCACATCGGCCTAATCCACATCCAAATAAGTGAAGTTTGATGATGTAAGAGAATAGGTTGCATCACTAATAAAGATGGTTCAAGGTGATGTTCCTCAAGAAGGGGCTTGAGAGTTGCCCTCTAAATATGGCATTGACGACAAGATTGAGTTGGAATTGAGCAACACAGCAATGCTCAAGAAGACCAATCCAACATGTAACCACGAGCTGGCCATGATAGAACTACCTTTAGATGAGATGTTGAGCCAATGTTTTCTTTTACCATCCATGTAAGCATACACATCTCAAGATCTTTCTCCTTGACAAAACAAAATGTAGATAGGTGTCAAGCACTCCACATTAAACAATAAAATCATCAAGTACCTCTACCCTCCTCTACGTGTAGAGAGCTTCATGGCCAACTTCAAGAGGCCAAAACATTCTTAAATTTTGCGTATAGAGCACTTATCAACAAAGCTATTGATCTTAAAATGACTTCAAGAAGACTACTTCTACATAATTGATAGGCTATTTTTGTTTATGCCATTGAGACGTGAGAATTCTCTAGTGACTTTAACAAGAACCATGAGCAGCAAATGATGGTCATACCCTGATAAATATATCATAAAAATAAAAGAACATCATAGTGAAAATCTGCACATAAAAAATTATGAAAACCTATAAAAAAATTCTACATGTTTTACAAAAGACATTTTTTCTATGAAAACTCTTAAAAATTGTGATATTTTGCCATGTCATTGAGTTTTGGGGTTGTAACATTTAAACATATTCTCATCAATCCCAAAATAATATTAGTACTTATTGATCGACTAATCCTTTAGCATACACGTAAACAACAATGAACACTTTGTATATGGTTCCTTAAAATTTGAAGTGTCTTTCATTGATGTCACTCACATCCACTCATTTACGTTGAATTTAGAATTTATAGACTAAGATCATATCTCTCACAAAAGCCTTGACATTAATGTTGACATGTAGAATTCACGGGAGAGATGGAAAGGCGAGAACCAAAGGGGATATTGAAACATTACATTAAAATAAAATACTTCTTAGGAAATAGAATTGAAATAATAATGACTTTAAAATACCTACGGAAGCAACAGGACTTAAATCAGAGACATTTTCACCCATAACTCCAACCACAAGTAGATGTAAGGTGGAGTGCCGAATTTTTCAGAGTCAATTATCACTTGACTTGGCAGGTGCAACAACTATTTTTCCTTTTTCATCCATGGTGTATGGAATCCAACGATGTCAATTCCAAAGTGTGCAAAAAGAAAAAATTAAAAACACGCCCATTTTCAACGACAGATCTTAGTGAGCCTTTCAATATAGCATGTTTAAAATGAGTAGAAACGCCGCAAGCACAACACAAATTAGCTCCCACATGATACGGATTCTCATGACTATGACAAAATTAAATCAATTTGGCTACAGAAGCAAGGAAATGCTCGAATCTACTACAATAGAACTTTGCTTTCATATAATTATGGTACTTCCACAATGAGAAGAGAATGTTCAAGAATTCTGACACATCACATTTTCAAAAGAACATATTTTGGATCCAATGCAAGTGTGGATATTGAACGTATGAGAAGGGTACAAGATGATATGCATAACATGTGGAGCCAAATTGAACTCAATTTACACATACCACATGGAGTGGTCTCAAGAAAGGATTCCCAATGAAGATGCCATTCAATGAAAACCACTCATACAGAGAAAAAGAAAGGTAACATAATGCAAATGCATCGTTGATGACCACCAAAAGGGACTTTGACAAAAGGATGGAGACATGGGACATTGTGAGATAAAACATGGCAATAATGGAAGGGAATCATTACATAAGGAAAAACGGCTATTGATGAAGATTTCTTAGGGTGCAAAACAAAGTGGAGGAGTCACGAATGGTTGAGAGCATGGGGAGGGCCAAGAACAAAGAGGGCACCAAAGGTAGAACAGAGGTGGAACAGTGGTTCTGATGATAAATGATCCAAATAGAAGCGTGTGAAGAAAGTTTTGTAGGTCAAAATACAAGAGTAGTTTGAAGTAGAGAAGGGGAAGAAATCACAAGACAAGAATCGTTGAGGTCCCGAGATGATGGAGGTGATGCAAGATAGACAAAGAGAGAATTAACTTATGAAGAGCTTCGGAGGGTGAACTAAAAAAATTGGAGGAAATAAAGGAGAGGTAGGATGAAGTAGAGGGTGTGGTAATGATGGGGAGATGGTGTAAGATGGAGATAAGGAGGATGGTAGAAAGACATTAGTGTTTGACTCATGTTCATGAATTCTATTTTGAGTATGAGGGAATAGTGGGAAAGGGGGATGTGTGAACGAAAGACAATCGGAGATATGACACAAGAGGATGGCTAAAAATTATAGGAAAGATGAAAAAGAATGGAGGTAAGTAAATAAAATAGAAATATGGGGGAGAAGGAGGAGGGGGATGAGGGAGAAGAAAAATAAAGGTGAATGGCGACAAAAGAGAGGGAGAGGCTCGTTAAAAAGAGCTGGACAAGGAGAAAGGCAAATGCATTCAAGTTAAGGTAAAAACGGGGTCAAAGGGAAGGGTGGAAAGCAATGTAGGAAACAAGGGAACATAAAGGTGGGGCAAATTGAAATGGGTTGCATTGGGGAGGGGGAAAGGACAATAGCGAGAGGTTGAAAGAGGTGGACAACATTCAATGAAAGCAGAAAGGTGCATTAAGGAAGGGAAATCAAGTACACCACATCAATATGTACATAAAAGACATGGAGGAAAAGAATAGAAGAGGATGAGGAATAAATGATACACAGGCTAGCAACCAAGAGTGCAACAATAAGATGCCATGGAAAAAGAAAGAAAGAAGAGACAGTCACAGAAGAGAGATGATGGAGGCCAAAAGGCAACTACAAACGATGGCAACAAGAAATATGAAGCCAAGGATCTCAAGTTTTGGCGCATTAGATGAAAACCAAAGGCCTAGAGATAACAGATGCAAATTGATACTAGCCACATGAATAGGGAGATACAAAAGTTGAAGAGACAGAAGGTTGAGAGTAAAGGTGAATCACCTAAAAGGAAGGTTAGGGAAGAGGAGACAAAGAGAAGGGAATTTGTACAACAAATCACAACAAACGGATAAGGGAAGATGTTGGAGAAGAAATGGGCATAAAGAAAGAAAAAGGGTAACGGAAAGAAATGGAGGTAGAGATAGAGAGACAGAGAGATAGAGAGAGCGCAACGTTCATGGTTACAATGATGGTAATGACAATAGCAACACTAAGTCCCATAGAGGCCATCGGTTTAGTCCCATAAGTAGTTGTAAACTACAACTAATGGGACTAAAACGATGGCCTCTATATTGAAGACAAAGCAATTATAACGATTTAAAATGCAACAAATACAATTAGGACTACAAGACAACAACATTTTCATTTCCATTAGAAACGTCTGCATGAGAATCCAAAATGATTGCAACAATAATGGTGAATGAAACAAATGTTATGATTGACGTTATGACCTAGAAATGGTAAGAAAACATTCAATTGTGACAATACATGCAAATTTTTAAACAACAATAAAGATAATGACAGTAACAATGATGATATGGAACTTAATAGAGACACACACAAACAGAGAGAGAGAGAGAGAGAGAGAGAGAGTTAAGATGTAGCTGATGAGGGATATAGGACGAGGGGAAGGGAAACTTTTGGATGTTGGATGGGAACAAAGGAAGGCGAGAAGGTGGGAAGAGAGAGGACTGGATTGTTTAGTGAGGAAGAGAGGAAAAGGGGGTCTAGTTAAGGAGACAGGGAGCTAGAGAAAGAGATACATAGAAGAGATTGGATAAGAAGAGAATCAAGAGGAAAATATAGAGAATAAATAATTGGAGAGAGGGAGATGTATTGAAAATTTGGAGAGAGAGAGAGAGAAAGAGAGAGAGGGGGGGGGGGAGAGAGAGAGAGAGAGAGAGAGAGAGAGAGAGAGAT
>SZWC01002441.1:27302-45375 GCA_023375785.1 Penium margaritaceum
TCACATCCATTTGGTGCACCTCCCAGTCCATAGGAGCAGCAAGAGCGAGGATCGCTCAGATGGATGGGAACTTTGCGACAGGTGCAAATGTCTCATTGTAATCCACACCCTCAGTCTGCGCATACCCCTTTGCAACCAGCCGTGCTTTGTACCTGAGTACCTTACCATCCGCACCACGCTTGCGCCTGAAGATCCACCGGCATCCGATCACCCGGCTGCCGCGTGGAGCCTCCTCGAGAGTCCAGGTGCCGTTCTTAATGAGCGCACCATACTACTCATATGCTGCAGCACGCCAATCTGCCGCCTCGGCGCTGCGCATGGCTTCAGCGAATGTGGCTGGGTCATCAGTGACTGTGAGGAAGAGAAGCTCGAGGTCAGACGACTCCGTTGGTGGTGGAACGGTGCACATGTTCACCAGCTCCTCCAGTGGCCTCTCTTTGTTTGCGAGGCACTCGGATCGCCTCAGCGGCTCCCCACTGTCCTTTGCACCTTTGTTGAGGCGTGCAGACCTTCGTGGCAGCTGCTGTGTGCTGCTTTGCTGCTCCTCCTCATAAGATTCTGCTGCCAACTCCTTCTCCTTTTCAGCTCCCTCCACCTCCTTGTCGTTGCCGCTGTCACCGACATCTTCCGCACCGCCCTCTTCTGCTACCGGTACTTCTCCCACTTCACATACAAGTACGGGAGCAAGTGGAACAGCAGTCACAGGGCTCCAAGTCCAGCCCTTCACGTCCTCTTGAAAGACGACGTCGCGGCTACGGATGATCTTGCGAGCAGCAAGGTTGTAGAGGCGGTATCCCATGGTGTCGTAGCCGAGGAAGGCGGCCTTCACCGACTTTGCGTCCAGCTTGTTACGGCTGCCGGCAGGCACGTGCACGAATGTGCCACACCCGAAGACTTTCAGATGCGACACTGTTGGCTTGCGTCCCGTCCACGCCTCCTCCGGTGTCATCAGCGACACCGCGCGCGTGGGACTCCGGTTTTTCAGGTACACGGCAGTGTTGACCGCTTCTGCCCAGAAGGTTGGCGGGAGCTCTGCGTCTTGGAGCATGCTGCGAACACGCTCCATGAGTGTGCAGTTCGCGCGTTCAGCCACGCCGTTCAGCTGCGGTGTTCCAGGTGGGGTGACCTCGTGCTTGATCCCGCGACGCTTGAGGAAGGTGCGGAACTCGTTGTGGAGGTACTCTCCTCCACCATCGGTGCAAAGCACCTTCAACCGCCTGCCACTCTCATTCTGTGCAGCAGCAATCCACACCTTGAAAGCATCAAAGCACTCATCCTTTCCAGCCAGGAATGACACCCACGTCTTCCTCGACTTGTCATCAATGAACGTGACAAAGTACACCTTGCCGGACAAGGATTGTGATGGCATGGGACCACACAAATCAGAGTGAACGAGTGAGAGAAGCTCAGCCGCGCCCTTCCCTTCCCCCGTGAAAGGAGAGCGAGCTTGCTTCCCTTCAATGCAGCTCTCACAAGCCGATGCACCAGGCTGCTTCACCCCCTTGAGCTCCAGGCCGCGGACCATCTGCTGCATGGAGATGATGGCGCCAAAGCCGAGCCGGCGCTGCCACAGGCCGATGTCATTTTTTCCCTCTCTCGCCGCCAACGCTGAGTCGGCTTCCTTCTCCGACGCCACGTAGAGGCGGTAAAGACCGTCCTCCTTGTTTGCTTTTGTAAGCATACGGCCTGCACGGGCAGAGATGGTGCAGCCACCATTCTCAAAGCAAACCTGCATGCCTTCGGAGATGAGAGATGAGACAGAGAGGAGGTTAGCTGCCAGCCCGGGAACATGGAGCACCCCCTTCACACGACGTTCCACGTGCTTACCCTCAACGGAAGCACAAAACACAATCTCACCCTCCCCAACCGCCATTTGCACATGGTTGTCCCCCATGTACACCCGACGAGGCTCAATGACGGTGTAGACAACGAACCACTCCCGGCGACACGTCATGTGCCGTGTGGATCCCGAGTCGATGATCCAGAACAAGGCGGTGTTGTCGGAGACGTGCAGGACCCGGATGGTTGTCACGGATCCACTCTCCCAATCTGCAGCGTTCGCGGAAGCGTCGGACTGTTTTCCCGCTCCCACTCCAGCCGCAAGGTCCGCCTTCTTCTTCCGGCATTTGCGCGCCCAATGGCCCGGCTTCTTGAAGTAGTGGCAGTTCCCCTTCTTCTTTCCTCCTCCGTCGTTGCTCCTGGTTGATGTAGCACCGCCCTCATGACCAAAGTTGGTGATGAGAGCGACGTCCAGTCCGCTTCCGCCCTCCTCTCCCTTGCGCCGCTCCTCCTCAAAGAGCAGGCTCTCCTCCACATCGTTGAGGGAGAGCTTGTCGCTGCGCTGGTCCAGGGCAACAATGAGAGGAGTGTAGCTGCTAGGAAGGCCAGAGAGGATGGTGAGCATGAGCACACGCTCCTTGACAGGGTCCTCAATCGCAGCAAGCTGGTCAGAGAGAGACTTCACCATGTTGATGTAGTCAATCATGGATCTGGACTCATCCATCTTCACAGTGTGAAAGCGACGACGCAGCTGCATGTTCATGAGGATTGACTTGGAAGCATAAGTAGACTCAAGCTTTTTCTAAACCTCCGTTGGCGTGAGGATGCCACGGACGAGGAGTTGCTGCCGTTCGGCGAGGTGGAGGTAGATGGTTGCGAGGGCGCGGTCACGCTTCTCGCGGTAGGTACGGGCCTCGACAGGGGATAGGGAGCTTTCTTCTGGTTCCTTCTCCTTCTCATCCACCTGGCTCCAAAGACCCTTCTCCATCAGCACCATCTTCATGTTGTTGCTCCAGTTGAAGAAGTTCTTGCCTTCGAACTTGGCGATGTTGACGCCGGCCACCACAGAAGCGGATGTCGCCATGGTAGTGCAACGTTCAGCCCACAAACGGCTCTCTCACANACTTGGAAGCATAAGTGGACTCAAGCTTTTTCCAAACCTCCTTTGGCGTGAGGATGCCACGGACGAGGAGTTGCTGCCGTTCGGCGAGGTGGAGGTAGATGGTTGCGAGGGCGCGGTCACGCTTCTCGCGGTAGGTACGGGCCTCGACAGGGGATAGGGAGCTTTCTTCTGGTTCCTTCTCCTTCTCATCCACCTGGCTCCAAAGACCCTTCTCCATCAGCACCATCTTCATGTTGTTGCTCCAGTTGAAGAAGTTCTTGCCTTCGAACTTGGCGATGCTGACGTCGGCCACCACAGAAGCGGATGTCGCCATGGTAGTACAACGTTCAGCCCACAAACGGCTCTCTCACACAACAGGGTGCAAGGAATGCCTCAAGGATGATACAAAGCCTTGTTCTAGCTCTGATACCACTGATGGAATCTGGGGCAGCCCTCAGAGAGGTGATCAGGCTCACCAAGAGCCGCCTTGGCAGGACCAACTGTTTGTGAGAGGGAGTTGTAGGTTGCACAGATAGAAATTACGGAAGCGAATGTATGTCTGCAGAGAATGCGAATGTCTGAATTGACTCTTGAGTGAGAAATTACATTAGCACAGCTTTCTAACAAGTCTAAGTATGCCTCATTTGGCACATGGAGCTGGAAGAACCACTCTGTCAAAGTTCACCTCCTAGCACACTCCTAGCCTAGCAGGATGAGCGGCAGTCACACTCTCACACAAGAGAATTATCATCCCTGCCATGTGCACAACCAATAATCTTGGTGGGGACCTTCCTTGAAGCTCCCTGAAGGTCCTCCTGCTGCCTTTCTACCCTGAAGGCCGCTCCAAACCTCCTTGGCCAATAATTGTGGCCGTCATTGGTGCAAGTAGTGCAGGAGCCATCACTTGAACCGGACCCATCGCCACCAAACCTTGAAAATCCATATCTCCCTCAAACGGACTCCGAATCGAGTTCCGTAAAGTGCTACAGAACCAGCAAAAAATCCTCTATTCACTTTTGTGACCTGATGATTTTTATCGAGCAACCCACTTTGGTCACTTTTTTGGCACCCCATATCCAACACTCTTCTCTCCGCCTCTCACTCTCGCACTCTCGCTCTCCCCCTCTCTCTCTCTCTATCTCCCTCTCTCTTTGTCCCCACCTCTCTCTCTCTCCCTCTCTCTCTCTCTTTCTCTCTCTCTCTCTCTCTCTCTCTCTCTCTCTCTTCTTTGTCTCTCTCTTTCTCTCCCTTCTCTCTCTGGTTCCCCTCTCCTCCCTCTTCTCCCTTCTCCCTCTCTCCTCCCTCTGCTCTCTACTCCTCTCTCTCTCTGTCCCTTCTCTCTTCTTTCCCCTCTCCTCCCTCTTCTCCCTCCTCCCTCTCTCCTCCCTCTGCTCTCTACTCCTGTCTCTCTCTCCCTCTGCCTTGTTCTCATCTCTCTCCGTCTTCTCCTCTCGACTTTCCCGCTCCCTCTCCCTTTCTTTCTCTGTCTCCCACTCCCTCTCCCTTTTCTCTTCCCCCATCGTCCCCCTCTTCTCTTCTCCCTCCCTCCTCCTCCCACCTTTTTCTTGTTCCCTTCTCTCCCGCTCCCCCCTTCCCTCCCTCTCTCTCCCCTCTCCCGCTCCTCCCTCCCTCTCCCATCCCCCTCCTCCCTCTCTGCTCTTCCTTCCTTTTCATTCTCCTTCTCTTGTCTCTCTCCTCCCTCCCTTCCTCCCCCTCCCCGTCCATTTCTCCCTTTCCCCGCCTCCAACGTTGTGCCCACCCTCTCTTCCTCCTCTCTCCCTCCCTCTATATCTTGCATCGGCACCCTTACTCTCCCTTCCTTCTGCTCCTCCACCTCCATCGTTACCACCACTACTCCATTGGCTCCATCGGCTCTGTCTCGGCGTCCGGCCATGGTCCGTCGCACCGCTGGGCTCTCCTCTCGTTCTTGTACCTTCTTCCTCATCGCCCCTCTGTTGCCTTATGCTCCACTTCCCTCCTCTCGACCGTCCCCTCCGGTCTCCGAGCACCCTCTCCTTGTCGCTTCGGGCCCCATCATGTCCCTCGGTGTGCCGCGCCTTCGGCCGTTTGCCGCTGCTGCCCCTCCCCCTGTCTTCCCCTGCGCTCCTTCTAGCTCCTTCTTTGCCCGAGTCCTCCCCGATCCTTGTCCCATCTTCCCCCTTCCCCCCTCTCTCCCTCATCTTCTCCCTTCTCCTCTCCTTCCCCTCCCTCTTGTTACCCTTCCCCTCTCTCTTTGTTCCCTCTTTAATTTCCTCTCTCTCCCTCCCTCCTTTCCTCTTCGTCCATGGGGTCTTCCCTCCTTCCCCCATCCCTTTCCCCTCCCTCTTGATCCTTCTGCCTCCTGTCTCCATTCCTTCTTTCATCCCTCTATCTCTCCTCCATCCCTCTTCCTCTTCTCTCCCTCTTTCTGTCTCTCCCTCTTCTCTTCTCTCCCTCCCCCTCTATCCCTCTCTCTCTCTCTCTCTCTCTCTCTCTTTCTCTCCTGTTCTCTCTACCTGACTTCCTTTCGCATCCTCCTCTTCCTTCCGTGTCTCTCCCTCCTCTCCTCACCCTCGCTTCTCCGTGCTCCCCCACTCCCCTCTCCTCTCCCTCCTCTCTTTTCTCTCTTCCATCTCTCCCGTCTCTCTTCCTCTTTTCATTTCCCTCACTCCACTTTCCCTTTGCTGTCCTTCTCGTCTCCTTCCCGTGCCACTACCCCTCTCTCCCTGCGTTTCCGTTGTCGTCTCCTTTCTCTCCTACTATTGCCCCCCCCTCCCTCCTCTCTTGCTCGTCTGTTCATGGCCGCGTCTCTCTATCATCCCATGTTTCATATTTTGGCTCTCTCTGTCTTTCCTGTGTTTCGTGCTTCTTGTCGAGTGGTCCGCGACCTTGGCCTCTTTCACGTCTCTTCTTCTCTCGTCTTTGTTTCCCCCCCTCCCTTCCCCCCTTAACGAAAACCCTTAAATACACACTCCACAACATGGTTCTTCCCTCGTCTCCTCTCACTGCTCGTTCCTCTTGTAGCTATCTGTTCCTCGCATCCATTGCTCCGTCACTTACCTCGTGTAGTGCCATGCCTGAGCTCGGTCTTGTCGATGCTCTGGCAGCTACGGCTGCTGCTAGAGCCGCTCGTGCGGAGGCACCATTTGTCAATGCCTCCTCTCGTGCCCCTAGTCCCCCCGCCTCTGATGGCCTTGGTCTTGCCAACAAGTCCGCCATTCTCTCCCCTCGGTCTGCGGTGGCTACGGCTATTACTTCCGCTCTTGCCGCTCTTCGTGCTCCTCTCCCTCCGCCCCCTCCCCCACAGCCCGCTCCTCCTCGCGATCCCCACGCCCTCCTCTCGACGGCCGTTGTCGATGCTCTTGCGGCCCGTCCAGTTCTCGACCACTCCCGTGCCCCGCCTCCCCTTAGTGGTCCTGCGGCCCCCCATCCCCACACCGGCGTCATTCCCGGATGTGCAGGAGTGGTTGGTGCCGTCATTTCGGGTGCCGTCATTGCCCTCGGCGGTGGTGCCCCTCCAGGGGTTGTTATCGTCACCGGTGCCATTGCTGGTGTCGGTGGTGCATTGGGCGATGCTGATATTGGTGGTACGGTTGGCGTCGGTGGTGGCGCTAAACTTGCTCGTCTCGCTGGTGGTGCTTCCGTAGCTGGTCGTGCGGTGGGTGGTGTCGCTGCCGCCGGCTCTGCCGTTGGTGGTGCTGGTGTTGTCGGCGGTGCCATTGCCGCCCGTGGTGCAGACCCTGCCGGAGGTGTTACCCCCGTTGTAGGTGTTGCGGCAGTTGGAGGAGCTGTTGCTTGTGACCCTCACACTGCTCTTGCCCGCACTGAGGCTCGCCTCGACGCCATGAAACTTGCTTCCGCTTAGCTTGTTAGCTTTGGCCTTTTGCCCGCCCACCTTACAAATGTCTCTCACCCCCGCTCCTACCACATATTCAGCACACCCTTCAACAAGTGGTCCGCTTGTTTTGTCTCATGGACGCACATGCACAATCTTTGGGAGCACTACGACCCGTCTCCCACCCTCCCTATCATGCACCCCGAACGTACGCCCCTAATCTTTCACCTTCTCTACTCTGCTGCCCCCACTGTCACCCTCTGCCAGCTAGATCACTTCGCACCCACCCCCACTCTCTCTGCTCGCCCTCGCGAGGCCTGGGTCTCCCTTCTCGCACTATACTCCTCCGACTCTCTTCGCTCTACTGCCTCTCTTCTCACCGACCTTTGCGCTCTCTGTCGTCGTCCTGACGAGTCCCTTGGTGCCTACTTGGGTCGTGCTGAGCTCCTTCAGAGTGAGCTTCTCACGGTAGGTGCCTCCCTTACGAATCAAGCGTTCGTGACTTCCATTGTGGCCGGCCTCGGTCCTGCTTTTTCTGGTGCCCTTACCTCCTTTCCTCTCGTCCTGACCCTGTAATACGCCTATCAGATGCCTGGTGCAATTTGGCCTGCTCTCCTTGATGGTCTCCGTGTGTTCTTGACTACATCCTAGCCCGCTCCCGCTGTTGTCGAGCCTTTTCTTTTTGACGGTCTCCCTGGCATCCTTCCGCCCCCTGCCACCCATGCCCTCGCCGTTCGTGCTCCCACTGGTGGTGGTGGTGGACGCCCGCCCATCTGCTGGAACTACGACATCGTGGGTCATCGCCATGACGCCTGTCCCTTTCCCCCCGTCCCCAACCTTCGTGAGCAGATTGCTCGCCAGCGCACGCTTCTCCGTGGCGATGCCTTTGGTGCTCCTCCAGCACCACCTCCTGGGCCCGCTCCTCTCGCCGCGTCTAGCAGCCCTGCCCCACGTGTCGTTCCTCTCGTCCCACCCATTGGCCCCGCACCCCTTTCCCCTATTGCGCCTCTCACTGAGGATGCCAATGTCACCTTGATTCATCGTGTCCTTGCGAAGGGTGTCCTCGGTGGTCCACCACCTGCTTGTATGTCTCACTTATTCGATTACTTCGTCACACCTGCCTCTCCTCCGCTCTCTTGCCTTCCTTCCTCGTCCTCCCCCTTGTTAGCTAGATCGCCTACTTGCACGACCGCTTACTGTCTTCTTTCCAGCACCGAGCGTGTCGTGTCCCCGTCTTGGGTCGTCGATGGGGCTGCAACGGATCACATGTGCCCTGTCCGTGATCTCTTTACATCGTTCAATCTTGTCTCCGTCATCACGGTTGTTTTCACCGGTGACGGTGTACCCCTGCCTGTTCTCGGTGTTGGCACCATCAGTTTGTCGTCCTCTGTCAGTGATCTCTCCTTGTCTTCTATCCTCTACATCCCAGCCCTTGACTTCTCTCTCCTTTCTATCCCCGCGCTTGGCATATGCGGTTTTTCTACCACTTATGCGCTTGGTCTCGTCACTATCACTAATCGCGCCAGTGGGCGTGTTGTCCTTCGCGGGCACCAACCCCTTGGCGAGGGCCTATATCAGGTACTTGGAACCCACTCAGTCGCGGTCCTCGCAGCCGACGCCATCGCGCTTGTCGCACTCTCCCGCTTTTCCCACTCGCATCTCCTTCATCGTCGCCTTTGTCATCTCCTGGCATCCGCCGTCACCTCTCTCCTTCACACACTCCCGGCCGATGGGTTCTCCGACCCATCGTTCCGTTCCCTGTGTGCCGCTGACTACACCTTTTATGCTAGCAATAAGATGCATCGTCTCCCTATTCCGTCCTCCCCCTCCCGTGCTTCTACGCCCCTTAAACAGGTCCATGTTGACGTCCTTGGTCCCCTTCAGGATGAGTCTCTTGTTGAGCATGTCATGTACGTCCTCAGCCTGATTGAAGACTACTCCCGCTTCACGTGGGTCTTCTTCCTCCACACAAAAAGCAATGTTCCAGTGACCATTTAGTCATGGTACGTATCTGCTTAGCGTCAGATTTCTCACCAGCTCCTCCACTTTTGCTCAAATTTTGGTGGTGAGTTCTTCGACAACACTACAGCTTTTTCGATTGTGAGGCCATTGTTCATGAGCTTTCCGCCCCCTGTTCTCCATAGCAGAATGGGGTTGCGGTACGTTGGAACCGTACCTTTATTGAGGGCGTGCACACCATGATGGCTGAGGCTGGTTTTCATGACCGAGGTAGGAGTTTCTGGTGTGAAGCTGCTCGCTACCGCTCTTGGGTGTGGAACCGGATCCCGCATGGACCTCTTGCCCTGGACACCACACCGTTCGACCTGTTCTTTGGTCGCCACGCGGATCTCAGCCAGGCCGTTGTGTTGGGCACTATGGCCACTGTCTTTCTTACCCCTCCCTCGCGATCTTGCAAGCTCGATCCACCTGGTCGCCTCTGTGTCACACTCAGCGTTGCTCCTCGCTCCCGTGCACATCAGTTTTGGGATCCGGTCGCGCATCGTATTGTCGAGTCTTGTCATGCCCGCTTCTTTGAGCAGTTGACATATAGCGCATTTCGTGCAGATCGTACCCCTCCCCCTCCCACCTCTGCCACTTCCTACTCCACCGATGGCCTTGTCTACGCCGCATCACTGCCTTCCCTTCCACCCCAACCCGCGTTCCCTGACCCTGGTCCCTTCTCCATTCGGCCTGCTAGCTCTTCCACCATGTTTGCTGCTCCTCCCCCCCGCTTCGTCCCAGTGGCTTCCCATCCGCCTTACCCACACCACCTCCCGTCCCCCCTCCACCCGTCTCCTTGGTTCCTGCCCCTCCCATCCCGGCCCTCTATGTATTCGTTGCCTCTCCTCCCATCCCTGCCCCTCTCGTCCACGCCGTCGTGCCCCTGCCGTCCCCGTTTGTGTCCCCTTCCTTTGTGCTTCCTGTGCCTCGCGCACCTGCCTCGGTGGCCCTGGCCCCTCCCCCGTGCATGTCTTCTGTGCACTCCCCTCCCCCTTTACCTCTGGCTCATCGCCGTGGCGACCCGTCGTCTATCTCACCTCTGCCTGCTCTCCTGCCATCCCCGGTTCCTTCTCCCCCCTCTCCCCCCGGTTTTCCACCCCTTCCCACGCCTGTTACCCCCGCCTTGACACGCGCTTAGGCACTTGTTTCCCCTCGTGCGCCCATCCACGCTCGTGATTCTAATCATGTCCTCCTCTCCATTGAGGATGTCCTTGAGGACGGTGCTTTGCCTCCTCCTTCCCTGCGGGCATCCCTCCTTTCCCCCCTCCTCCCGCTCCCCCTCCGGCTCGGCCGCTGTCCTTGACTGCCCCGCCCTCCTCACGCTCTCCACTCCTACCTCCCCTCCTTAGCATCCTTGCCCATGAGACCCTCCCACCCCTCCCCCCCCTCTCACCATGCTCTTCTCTATATCCGCCTCTCCCTGCTCCCCCCTCCTCCCCTTGTCGTCCTACCCCTACACTGCTACCGGCGCCTTGTACTCCTGTCTGCTCGTCCTCCTGGATGCGTGACCATGTAGCGTGGGTTGGGCCTCCCGCTATCCCCCCACCTTCTCCCGTCGTCGCCTCCATTCTCTCCTCTCCCCCCTCCCATCCCATCCCTCCTCCCCCTTCCCCTCCTCCCCCTCCCCCTCCCTCTTCCCCCGTGCTGACCACTCCCCCTCCCCCTTCCCTTATTTCTTCTCGCACCCGCTCCCGCACTGCTCGTGCTCTTGCTTACCGTGTCACCCCTTTCCTTCCTCTAACCCCGCCCCCTCCTCTCGTGTGCCCCCCCTGCGTTTCCCCCTCCCAAGCCAACCCCCTTTAGCTCTCCCCCATCCCCTCCCACTCCACCCACGCCTGCCTCCGCCTCGACCTCCCTCGTGTTTGTTGTTCCCATGGCCTCTCTCCCTTCCCCTCTCCCCGCTTCGCAGACCACCTTTTCTGCCCCGCCCCCTTCCTCAACCTCGTGCCTTGTCACCTTCCCACCCCCAGGCTCCGTGTCCCTCCCCCTCCTTCTGTACACCCTTCACCCGGGTCATGCTCACGGCCGTCATTTCTTTCACCTTGAGTTCTACCACGCGGTGGCTGCTTGCACAAACCACCACTTCAATAGTGCCCCCACGACTACTGCTCGCGCGCTTGCTATCACCTCTATCCCTCTTGCGGCCTCTCCCCCTCCCCTTGCCAATGCCTCCGACCCTCTCACGCTTGCTGACGCCCTTTCTCGTCCTGACGCCACCGTTTGGCACACGGCGTGTCTGGCCGAGTTAGTTGCGCTCTCTGACCACGGCGTCTTGAAGCTGGCTGAGCTCCCCCCTGGTCGCACAACGATCAAGGCCAAGTGGGTCCTCCGTCTGAATTTCACTACCACCGGTGCCCTCGATCGCTATATGGCTCGTCTTACAACCAAGGGGTACTCCCAGATCCCTAGTGTTGACTTCGGCGAGACCTATGCCCCGGTCAGTCATTTCACGATGAGTCGTGTCGTCATATGTGTGGCTGCCTCCTTCCAGTGGGAGCTTCACCAGATGGACGTCAACAACGCCTTTTTCCATGGCCGCCTCAATGAAGAGCTTTACATAGTTCAGCCCCCCGGTTTTTCTGATGGCTCCACGAAGGTGTGTCGCCTTTGTCGTGCGTTGTACAATCTTCGCCTGTCACCTCGGTGTTGGAATGAGGAGCTCACCTCCACGCTTGTCTGTGGGGGCTTCCACCCCAGCCAGTCCGACCCTTCCCTGTTCCTCGGCGGCACGCTTGTGGTGCTCGCCTTCATTCTAGTGTACGTCGATGACCTCCTCATCCCTTCGCCGTCCTCTACGATTGGCGCCACGAAAGGCCTCCTCTCCTCGGTGTATCGTATGAAGGATCTTGGTCTCGCGACCATGTTCCTTGGGATGCAGCTCGAGCATCTTCCCCGCTGCCTCGTTCACTAGGCGCAGTATGTCTTCACTCTCGCCGACTGCTTCTCCTCTATCATCGACCTGTTGCGACCTCTCCCCGCTGCCTCTTCCCCCAGGCCACTAGTCACCCAGCTCGCCCTCCAAGTCGTTCACGACACCGCGTCTAGTGAGCTCCAGTCTGTCGTCATCTTTCAGTCCATTGTTGGGGCTCTCACATACCTAGCTGGTACCACCCGTCGGGACATCGCCTGTGCGGTGAACGTTCTTGCTTAGTACGCTTGGGAGCCCCGCACTGCACACCTTCGTGCGGATGCGTATGTCCTGCGCTATGTCATTGGCTCGTCCCGGACTGGCCTCGCCCCTCCAGTTATGTCAAGCGCGCTGCTTCTTAAGGGCTACGTTGACAGCGATTACGCCCGCGACGCAAATTCTCGGAGTCGTAGTGGCTTCGTCCTCCGTCTTGGTGCCGCCGCCGTCCCTTGGCGTAGCGGCAAGCAGGGTTGCGTGGCACGTAGCATAAGAGAGGCTGAGTACATGGCCTTGGGTAGCGCCGCCGCTGAGGATGTGTGGCTCCGCCGTCTCCTTGGCAAGTTTTGTCTCCCCACGCCGCCTATGCCTCTATATACTGATAGTGAGAGCGGTCTGGCCATCGCCAAAAACGCTGGTGCACTGCATCGCCGCACGAAGCACATCAACGTCGAGCACCACTTCGTACGCGATCTCCTCGCCGCTGGTGACGTCTGTCTGTGGTTCATCTCCACCGAGTTTCAGCTAGCCAAATTCCTCACTAAGGCCCTTCACCAGCCCGCCTTTGCCTCTAGCATTGCTGCGTTCGTTCTTCGCCCCCGTCCCCAAGCTGATTGACCCTCTTCCCTCCCCTGCCCTTCCCTCTCCCATGTCACTTGCCAGGGTTGTTTAGTCGTCTTTCTAAGGACTGTCCCTCTGCTGCATTCGCCCATCCTCTCTCCGTTCGCTCCATGCAGGTTGTCTCCTCTGCTCTCCCTCATCACCGGTGCTCCCCGCATCCTTGCCTCCTTTCCATGCCTCCGTATCACCCCCCCTTCTGTCCCGTGCACTCTGCTCCTCTGATGTTCTATGTCTCTGGTTGGTGGGTGTGCAAGTCCTTGACTCCTTTATCGTGTCGGGAGCACCTATTGCCGGGCAGATCGCCTCAGCCGGAGGCGCTTTCCGCGCCTCTGGTGGGGTGCTTCTGGTGGGGCACTTATGGACGGATGATTCTAGAGCAGTACCTCCCATGGGTGGCTCTTTGTTGGGGTGCTTCTGGCCGGTTGCTCCCGACTGGTGCTGCTGGTGGGTTGCTTGTGGCGGCGTACCTCTGGTGGACCGCCTCCAGTGGGGTATTTGTGACGGGTTGCTCCTGTGGAGCCCGTCTAGATGCCTCTGGCGGTGTGTATCTGTGCGGGTGCTTCTCGGTGGTGCCTCTAGCTGCGTGCCCTTGGTAGCGTACAAGCCGTTGTCGCCGCCGCCTGACTGCGCATGCGTATCACCCGGTTGTGTCTTTCTCCTTGTGTGGCTTGTGATGTGGTGTTCAAGAATTCCACTTGCGCCGCCTACCTTCGCTTGCACTATCGTCTTCAAGTATCCAACATTAGTAGCGCACCTAGATTAGTCGTGCCTTTCTAGGGTTTGCTCTAGCCTAGTTTTGTACTCACTTCTCATGTGACGTAGGCCAGAACACTGGGTTGCGCTCGCTGTTCTCCCACTTGCAGTTTGCCCTAGCGTGCTTTGCTTATGCGGTATGGTTTGCCACGCTGGGTGGCGAACCACTAGAGCTGAGCCACACGATCCGATAGGGGTCCATGTGGCTCGTTCTCCAACCTCATTCTTCTCAAATAACTTCCTAATTTCGCCTCGATCCTTGTTTTTTGTCCAAGTCTTTTGCCTTGATCCTCCTCACAGCTCCCGAGAGCTTTCCCCCCTCAAAGCTCTCGAGAGCTCCCTCCCCCTCGCACAGCCAAAAGCCAAAGTTGGCCCCGCGGCTAACTGTTGACATCTCCCCTCACAAGAACTGAGAGCCACCCGGCTCTCGGTATTTGCCAACTCCCGCCACCCCTCTCCACCACTCTCCTCCTGCCCTAGTCAACACTTCATAGATGCTAAGCAAGGCATGAAGACTATCAGTTTATTTCTTCAAAAAATTTATTTTTCCAGCATTCATGTGCCCGGTTATTAGTACCTATAAGTACATGTCTACGCATGCACATAATGGAAATGATTTATCTATGATAAAAAACATCGCTTTAAGTTTGCCACTTTGTTCCATAACATAGATGCACAGGTGAATTCTTTGATTGTCTTAAGTAACGTCTTTGGAAAAAATGGGGATTAATGCCCAAATTGAGATGATTATACAACAAGTACGACTCCTCATCAACTTACCCTTCAAAGGGGAATCTTTGCACTAACTTCTTACTTGGAAAGGGGAAATCAGATGGTTTTGAACAATATTTGGATATTGCTTGAGACCGGGAAGCCTTAAGAAATGTTTGAATAAAAATTATGCTATCCCATTGCCATAACTTGCAATGTTCTCAGCAAGATGTGCAAGTTTGCAAGGGGCATGGACCAAAGCTCCAATTCATTGCCCCTCCCCCCCATAAAAGGTCCCTCAATTCCTACCTTGGGGGGAAAAAGGCTTGCAAGGGACACACACCGGATGATCTGATACAAAACATTTCACTAAATTCCACTGCCACTCGGTGGTGTAACAAAAAAAGTTTTCCCACCATATTGGCCATACCACCAAACGAGAGGGAGCAACTAATGGAAGGGTTTCAAAATGGACAATAGAAGGGACGGAAGGGTGTAACAAAAAACGTTTTCCGCATAAAAATCTTTTGCCACCATCTCCCCATCCTTGAATACACAAGGATCCAAGGGTTTCAAAATGGAAAATAGACAAAATAAAGTGAATCGGGTTAACCTTAAGAGAGAAACGAATTTTTGAGGCGCTTCAACCCATTGAAAACATGGATGGAAAAAATTCCATCCTCCCTCTTCGGTAGCAGTGTGAGTAGAAAAGACTCTGCGTATCAACTTTGGTTTGAGTATACTTTTCAGAGAGGGGAGTTCATGCCAAAGTTAATCTATAATACCAACCTACCCAATTGGTTTGGGACTTGAGCACTCATACACCCAAAGAGGATTGCACTTTGTTCACCTGTTATGTTACATTGGTCTCCTTCAGTTAGACATCACCCTTCGTAACTTCCTTGTTAGACCAATTATAACATCTTGAATTGCCTTTTTAAATCTGTTACCACCACTCCGCTCCTCTTTACTCACGTTTGCGATACTTTTGATGCGGTTCAGTTCACAATGCATCATCTTTCTAACGGTGTAGAAGCAAAATGTAGCTCATTTTTATAACAAGGCTCTCTATTGTAGTTGCACCTTCTCGCTTTGCTATCGCATGAAAGAACTACCATAATATACCACTTTCTGAAAAAATATACCTAAGCTTTAAAAAGGTGATGTAAGCATCACACTTCTCCAAAATCTGCCTCCATCATGCCCTTATAAAGTGGAATAGACAAAATGTGGAAGAGCCTTCATTCACGATGCTTTCATATCTATATTGCCACACCCCGCTCGAACATGAAAGTCTCAAAACGTGTTTGATCTCCTGATTTCATTCAACAATCAGCGTGTTCCATTTTTGAGCTATACAAAAAATGTTTGCAAATGTTTATTTCAAGATTATTTAGCTCAAGTTTCATTATTTCTCTTACTTTGTACCTTATTTCATGGATGTGAGGTAAAAAGACAAGTCATTTTGAAGATGTTTTTTTTCTAGAGGTGGAAATTTTGGGACTTCATAATCTTCAGCTTGATTAATCTATTCATTCTTGGAATAACTAAAATATGTCAATAGTGCATTCAAAGTTTGATTTCTACTACACCTTTCACCCTCCTTCTCCCCGCCCTTTCCCGCTTTGCTTCTGGTCACCAACCATTGTGGCAGATGGTCTCCCCATGTCTCTGGTAGAGGGAGTCCGTCTACAAAATTCAGCAAAGGAGAGTGGCCTAAACAAGGAGTTCCACTCACAATGTCATCAATGGAGAGCCCTTGGTAGATACAAACTGGTCATGTCACGTCTGCCACATTTCCTAAGATGGCACATGAATAAAACACATCTTGTGATGGATGCCCTCTCGCTAAGGAAACCATGAAAGGTGACAAAAGAGGCCAATGGGGAAGACTTGAGCTCCATGCATTGGTGATAAGGCTGAGGGTCTTTTAAAGTACACATGATGGTCATATACAAAATTTTCATGAAGGGCCACAACGTTGTTGTCAAGGAAAATGATGGCCTATCTAGCCTTTGAGGCATATGATGGAGAGGATGTTTATCCTCATAAGATCATTGATATTTCCATCTTGGCTACAATCAACCACCTTTAAGATCTCAAAATCAGTGAAGTACACGTTATGGAAGCTGTGAGGACGTCAACAATAGCAAAGGAAACCGATGGCCCTAAACCACCTACTAGTCAAACACCTCACAGTGCTGGCCAAAAAATGCCATGCTAGCAGTTGGTGATGGGACAAACACGTTGCCTACCTCAGCACAAGTAAGAACATTGAAACATCAGGATGATCCTTTGGCTTCCCAAAGGAGCATCCTGAGCAAGGAAAACCTATATGAACATAAACATGTGTAATGACCGCCATTACGACTATTTTGTCTTAGATAGGCCAAGGATTTCAAAAGGATCCACTAAACATCTCTGATACCAAGGCAATGACGTTGTTGATGGTGAAAGTACACATATGAGTACCTTCTGAATGCACTTGAGCATAACCAGAGTGTGCTTCATTAGTCACGTTCATCTAAGAATATTCTCTTACATTTTACACATCATGGCACACATAATGATAAAATTCAATAATTCTTAATAGAATACATATTCTCTTTTAATAAAAATTAACTAAAAATACTTCACCTTGCGGGAAATAATCAACCTAAAATCAAAAATTTTCTGGTGATGATAAATTGCACGTTTTCCGTGCCTTTCCTTTAAATGATTGACAAAATGAAATGGTAGGTTATGTGATGGAAGGTTGGTATGGATTTATTATTTTCTTAGTTATGTGGATGTCGATGCATGTGATGAGATTTACCTAATGATACTCATGTGAATTTTTTGCACAAGCAATATATAGAAAATTACGATAGTTTCTGAAGAGATCCTTCACAATGAAAATATTATGGAGGAATCAAGTCTTAGTAGGAGTCAAAAAAACATTTACCATAATCAAGGTAGCATACCCTGGTACCCTACCTCCTCATCATCTTTCCTAAAATAATTGTGAAACGTGCATGATAAAAAAACCTCAAGACACTTGCACCCTTAAAAAGAGAGCTTCCACCTTTCATTGAAATGAATCTCAGTCACCGTAAAACCATTGATGTTATTGTGCAGCTTGTGGATTTTTTTATTTCTTTACTTTCTACACATCTGTGGTGTTCATTAGTAATGAATGTATTTCATGGGAGATGGAATCAATGTTGCCTCCTTTACAACTCCAATTCATGTCACATATGTTTCTTTATGGAACTCATGCTAATGAAGCTTAAAATTCCCCTTTCAATTTGAACAAATTTCTCTTGAATTCTTGAAGTACATCCAGGTTTGATGAAGGTTTTCCTTGCAAGTCTGATCTACCAAATCATGTTGAGACCAACTCCTTAGGATTTGCACCAAAGAGGAACAAATTATTTTTCCATATAATTAGCACATAGTGGCGTAGAGGACTTCGACCCATTACCACAAATGTGGATGTCAAACCTTAAAATAGAGCAGATTAGGGAGTACAAGCCACGATCACATTTTGCAATGGATTAATAATGGTGTATATTGTGTTGTAGGTGGTTTTATTGGACAGAAAATCCCAATTCAATGGCTTCTTTCTTGTTCTCCACGTTTGGTCATTGTGCTTCTATTATTCTTACTTCAGATGCATTGTTAAACCTCTTTGAAGTCACAAAAGTGAAATTTTCAATGCATCACTTGGAAATACATAAGGATGAATTATCGTTGCTAGGATAATATACCAACACATTTCATAAGGGCCAAGGTTCAATCTTTGTGCTTCATTTAGCAGTTGAGGAAATCTTAGCTCACATATATACCATATGGTAGCTTTTTAACACACTTAAAATTTAGTGCATTGTAGTGGTATGCATACACCATAGAAAGCACTTGAAAATAAGTGTATCCTCAGAGTGCAACCTGACATCCATGTGCCTTTTCTTTTCCTATCCTTCTAATAAAAAAACTCATTATCTCTACTTCTAGGAAAAATCGCTCTCTCTTTCCCTCTCTCCCTCTCTTAATCCCTCTCTCTCCATCTCTCCCTATCTCTCTCCTTCTCTCTCTCTCTCTCTATCTCTCTCTCTCTCTCTCTCTCTCTCTCTCTCTCTCTCTCTCTCTCTCTCCCTCTCTCTCTCTCTCTCTCTCTCTCTCTCTCTCT
>SZWC01002441.1:53231-135662 GCA_023375785.1 Penium margaritaceum
CTATAGATATAGATATAGATATAGATATAGATATAAATATAGATGTAGATGTAGATATAGATATAGATATAGATATAGATACAGATACAGATACAGATATAGATATAGATATAGATATAGATATATAGACATAGATATAGATATAGATATAGATATAGATATAGATATAGATATAGATATAAATATGAATGTAGATGTAGATACAGATTTAGATATGTATATAGAAAGGAATTTTGTTATTTATGTTTTCACTCCACATTTTCTCAATTTTCAATGTAATCATCATGATTTCAACCTTTGCACAATTCTATTTAATTTACTACATTTTCAATTAAATTCATGAATTCAATCATGATTTTGAATTTTTAGAAATAAAATAAATTTTATTCAAGCCTCGAATGATGATTAAACTATGTATTACACGTTTTATGCATGAAAGAGATTTGTATGTTTGGCGCGGGCTCCGCCCGCGCCAAACATACAAAACCCTAAATCGAACTAGGGGGTTTGCGTGACAAAAAAAAAACAAAGTGGTCATCGCTCCCTCGCGATCGAGCGAAAACGCCCTTCTTTCTTTTTCGATAATGTTTTTCAAACGCAAACCTATGACTTTAACACGCAAACCACATTCAAACCATATCCCTAATTACATTAAAGGTTTTAGGGTTTTATTTTTGCGCGGGCTCCTGCTGGGCCCCGCGGTAGCGGGGCCCAGCAGGTTCCCTTTCAACGCATGGGGAGTCTCGAACTCCCCTCAAACTCTAAACAAACCTACCCCCGCTAGTATCACAAACCCTTCAATGAAAGGGTTTGTGATACTAGCGGAGGGCGCCGCATACCATGCGTCCTCAGCGCATGGCATGTGGTCTCGCCATGCATTTTCGTTTTTCTTTGTTACTAGCGTGGCGGTAACGGTGGCCGATGGGTAGTTAGGTTATTTCTCGCTCGACGACGGGCGAATGAGTTTTATATTTCTACTATTCGGGTATATGGTGACCGAACCCTTGTTTTTTTTGTATTTTGTACCTTCCGCCAACCTGTGTCGGAGGCTCGGTTGATTCTTTCTGACAGGATTCAGGTTTGGCCTACAAGTGTATCCACCGCGCTTTTTCCAGTGTATCTTGTCGTGGAGGTCGAGGCGCGCATGTGTCTCCACTACATGATGTCACAAAAAAAAACTCGAATCGACTCGATACAGCTTATTGAATCAATACATGTATGAAGCACTGGCGAGATGTCGCAAAAGCGTCGCACGGCCACTGCTGGCCCCCGATTGCTTAGCGAAAGAACTGTTACTAGCTCGACATGTCACCTCCACTGCCAATTCGACGCGTGGTTGTGAGATACCCCAATCATATGTGCTTCGCTCTCTTTTGACTTCCGGAAGTGAAACTAAGCACGCTTCCGCTGCAACGTGCAACACGTAGCATATCGTGCAGGAAAAAGACAATTCCGTACACCATGTAAGACAGACTGCCGGCTAGTGAACGGCCGGTGGCCCAATAAAACAAAATGCATAGGAACGCATCATCTATCGGCAGTCGCTGTCGAACCGACTATGGTGGTTTCCACACGAAGTTGTCAAAATACCTGACAACTCGTGAAAACCAACGAGGGTTGACAACCGGGTAGCCGCAGTCGCAGTCAGTCCATGTCAAACTTTTGTGCAAAACAGTTTAAATTCTTTGTCCGAAAGATCGGCGATCGACACGTCCCTGTGCAGCTGTGAACTCGATTTGCTGAAATTCGAAAAATAGTCTGGTTTCTGTGACTGCGACGTCGATCGCGTCTGCGAATTTCTTCGCAAACAAAAAAATTCATGTGCGACGTCAGTTGCGAATGCCCGAACTCACACTCGACGGTGACTGCGGATGCGTGAAAGGACGACGTGTTCCGAACGACTGAAAGTTGTCAAGGTCATCCATGTACACGTATGATGACAGCTGTTTCCACAACCCTCAACATCCACAACCACATGGTTTACCACACTGGACGCCGAAGCGCGCTTAGTTTCACTTCGCGGAAGTCAAAAGAGAGCGAAGCACCGATCGAGTCAATTCATCCCTCATAGTCCGACAAAACTTGGAGTGGAGGACATCGTTGCGCGCGACCTTCACGATGAAAACCTGCTTCTTCGACTTCAAAACATGATGTTAGCGCCAGCGCTCACATCATGTTTTGAAGCTGAAAGGCCTGTTTGACACCGCCCAATACAAAAAAACATGTTCCGGAACCACGCACTTGTTTCAGCTCTCTACGTCGCTCCAATTCAGAACTTGCAAGGATTGTATGTCCACGTCCAAACATGGGTAGTTCAATTTTTTGGGTGACAAAGTACGGGGGATTAGCAAGTCGGGCGACTTTCTACCTCGCCCCCATTCTTGCTCGACCATGTCTGGGACGCCCCCATTCTGAGAAAAATGTCTAGGTCTCCCCCATTCCGAAAAGTCATAACCAGGTCGCCCACACTTTTCGAGCTCCGGGGAAGCATGGCAACAATGCCCAGTACGGATGAAATATTATCGACGTCTTGCCTCCACTGTAAAAAGTGGGGGCAACGTGACGATAAATTTTGTATCACACATTGCTAAAAATCAATTTCAATATAATCGAACCGTACATCGTTCTTGACACTTTGTCCACCATGTCCGCCTTCCAGAGTTGCTCACATCTTTGTCCTCGACTTTTGCATGTTACGTGTTTGGCTTTGTATAAATATATTGTAATCTCATTTGGCATGTGTTACAACGAATACGTCGACCATACTACATTATTAAGCTTCCTTCGCATTTCCTGGCGAGGACATGGAAGATAGCGTGATGGACGTGCGAGCATGGACAGCGAAAGCTGCCCATGCTCGTACATACATCCCGTTGTTTCGAGAATTCTCTTTCAAACACGACCCTGGAAGTCATCGATTCGAGCCAGTCTAGGGACGCGTCCGGTTTGAAAACAGACCATCGAGGACGCGAACTAATAAAGAACTTTCCAGCCGGAAAAAGAAACAAAAAACATCTCAGACGGCTACCTCAACCGTCTACGAGCGAAAACAACGGTATTATGTAACGAAAAAAAATCTTTGAATACCCACGAGCGAGATTTTTCATGCGTGAAGCATTTTATGTGCATTGGACCTCAATGCTTACACACAATATCGCAACAAAATACGCCCCGACTTCGTACTGGTCAGGTTCGGGCGAACTACGTCGGTCGATGCGTACAGAAGACCAAGTTACGTGAACACCACCATCTTGTTGAAGTTCGTTGGCCACTCATAACTCTATGCCCTCTTGCTTCCCACACTCTCCACACACTCATGTACAGATTGAGTGACAATGGCACTGCCTGGGGAGATGGCTGACACAACCAACCTGACTGAAGCCGTCAACGCCCTCAAGCTGTTGCTGGACCCAGGAGTGCTTTCTGGCACCAATGTTACCATTGCATGACTCTCCATGATTCTCTATGACTCTCTGTGTGATGCGGTAGATGCTAGGGCCGTACACTCGCACTGACATGTTCCTGCATCATTTTATCTTGCCTTGCGTGTGGATGGGGGAGCTGCTTATCTCCCGGGTGCTGATCCTTAGGGGGCCACCGTGCCGGTCTTGACCGTGCATCGGTGAGTAGCCGCCCTCGGCTATTCCGAGAGGTCGGGCTCGACCCCCGGGTGGCGGCACTTACTCACCCGAGTTCGACGCTCGTGGTGAGTGAGTGCTCACCGGTACATGTCTCGCTCGCTCCCCCTTTGCCTCTTTGTCTTGGTTAAGTGTGGATTCTTGCAAGCAAGTTACCGCATCCATGGCGTCTCTCGCTCAATGTGACTGGATGCATTCACCCAAAACACCACACATGGGCTAGCAATGTAACTTCCTAGCAACTACTGGTATCAGAGCAGTGAGACTTATTTCTCACCGCTCTGCGGTCCTGGTCTGTGGAGTTTCCGCAGTCCACGTCTCCTGTGGTCCACGCATCACCGCAGCTAATCTCGCAGCTGCTCACGGTCTCCACCTTCTACCTACCCGCAGCAGTAGTCTCAGCTGCTCCCCAATCTACCGAGGCTGTCTCCATCTCTCGGGGCCTTACGAGTACCCTCTCCCCCACTCGCACACGCTCGGGAACTCTCATTGCCGCAAGCTGCCGGCGCTTCTTCCCGACCCCCCACAAGTGGACTGACTGCTCCACCACCATTCTGCGGAGCCACTCTTGGCTGACCCATCAACCATCCGCGGTGCTTGAGCAGATCTGCCGCGTTCTCTCCAAGCTCTGTGAGCTGCCACCCGGCTGCCGCGCTCTCCTCGCAGCTGCTCTTGGCTGCCCCTCACGGTCGTCTGTGGTCTTGAGCGTGTTCGTCGCGTTCCTCTCGTGCTGTGAACTGCCATTCTCCTTGGCATCCGTACACCACCCGGTTGTATCACCTGTCTCTACAGCCGTTCTTGGCTTCCATCCGTGGTACTTGAACGCATCTTCTATCTTCTTCTTGTTCACAGCACTCTCTCGCTGCGATCTGCTTCTCTTTCGCGCACCCTCTCTCACCCACTGTCGCTCGTCGCAGCCCACTACTGCCTCGGGTACTCGTGGGGCGTGTACGCCTCTCTCGGCTTACAATCCCCCAGCGTCTCGCTGCATTGCACACCTGGACCACCCGTTTCTGGTGGCTGCCTCTCTCTGCTTCTGCTGATACGTGTTTCTTCTGGCTGCGCTCAGACTCTCCTTTGCAGTTTAGCTCCGTCTGTAGCTGCAGCAGTCACCCTGGATTCGCCACTACTCGGCGGTCCCACTGACGAAGAGCTCGACTCTCCTCGGGCTGCCACACGCCACTCTGACGACGGGTGGGAGGACCCAAGAGACCATGACCCTCCTACACCCCTAGACCACGACACACACCTCTGGTTTTGCATGCTCGACTCTGACTACTGGCAAGGGGATCGACACAGAGAAGCAGCTGAGCGTGAGGAAGAAATCGACCGACAAGTGTACACTATGGACGATCTACCACCGTCCCCTCCTCGCCCTCCAACCATGCAACCCGCAGCCGGCACTCCACCATTCTCATCTACATCCACTTCCAACACCGCTGCCGATCCATCTNTGTACGCCTCTCTCGGCTTACAATCCCCCAGCGTCTCGCTGCATTGCACACCTGGACCACCCGTTTCTGGTGGCTGCCTCTCTCTGCTTCTGCTGATACGTGTTTCTTCTGGCTGCGCTCAGACTCTCCTTTGCAGTTTAGCTCCGTCTGTAGCTGCAGCAGTCACCCTGGATTCGCCACTACTCGGCGGTCCCACTGACGAAGAGCTCGACTCTCCTCGGGCTGCCACACGCCACTCTGACGACGGGTGGGAGGACCCAAGAGACCATGACCCTCCTACACCCCTAGACCACGACACACACCTCTGGTTTTGCATGCTCGACTCTGACTACTGGCAAGGGGATCGACACAGAGAAGCAGCTGAGCGTGAGGAAGAAATCGACCGACAAGTGTACACTATGGACGATCTACCACCGTCCCCTCCTCGCCCTCCAACCATGCAACCCGCAGCCGGCACTCCACCATTCTCATCTACATCCACTTCCAACACCGCTGCCGATCCATCTCCCTCTGCTGCTACATGTGCTGGACCGTCTCCAACCCCCGAGGTACCGGGCGTCATCCTTGTGCTTCCTGTGCACACTGATTCCATCGGCCTTGCAAGGGCCGTTCTAGATGGAGCAGGCGGCAGCAACCTTTGCTTCAACTGCCCGTGCTTGCAGGGCTCCCACCCAGACTGTAGTAGGTCGTGCGTCAGACGCATACGCCCACGCAGCAGCCTCATTCACCCTGCTTGCAGCAGTTGCAGCCAACATAGTCACCCAGGTCACAGCAGCCGCATCCTCTGTTGCAACTGCAGCCTCATCAGCTGCTGACGCCACTGCAGCAGCCGTCGGCTCCATCCGTGCCTCCACTGCAGCAGCTGTCTTATCTCCCATAGGGGCTCCACGAGAACTAACTCCACACATCACCACAGGAGTCCTTGTGGCATCTGCATCTGCAGCTGTGGCCGGAGCCATTGTCATCGGCCTTCTGTGCCTGACCGTGGCGGTTGCAGGGTGGGTGGCAGTGCTCTTCTCCTCGGCAGCAGCTGTGGTGGCTCCTCTCTTCGCCCTGCTGCCCCGTCACTACATCGGTGAGACCATCTCTCACTTTGACCTCTCTCTCTTCTCACTCTCCCTCCTCGCTCATCAGAGTTCTACTCTCCCTCCTTATACTCTCACTCTCCCATCATGCCTAGACCAGAAGATAAGCTAGAGGCCCTTCAGGCAGCCCTTAGTGAGGCCCATGCTGAGCGCCAAAAAGCGCAGGATGAACTTGAGCGTGAACGCGAAGCGCAACAGGAGCTAGCCGCCTCAGTAGCTGCATTAGTGTTTGAACTTCTCCGCTCTATCCCAGGCTTTGCTGCGGTCCTTCCCACTGACAAATCAGGGTCCACAAACTCATCTGCACCGGCGGGTGGTGGTACTGCCAATGCGTCCTCTTCCTCTTCCACCTCTGGGGCAGTCTCTGCTGGTGCTCTCCCAACAGCGCGTCAGAAGGATTTCGAGACACCGCCACCTCACTTCACCTCAAAGCTCACCTTCACTTCCTGGGAGACACGCTTCAATGCGTGGGCTCAGGGTGAACTTCTGTGGGAGTACTACTCGCCCGCCAAGCTGCCATTTGTTCCCCAACCAGCAGAGGCTGCCCGTGCGGTACGGGCGCTCATCAACGCCGGTCCCGAGTATCTTCTGGATGACATCGGTACGTACAATACCGACCCCATCCGAGGAACTACTGCAGACCCTGTGGGTGCTTATGCACTCATCCGCCGCCGCAAGACTGTCACTGGGCATGCTGCACAGAGTACTCTCACCGTGCAGTTCAATACCTTGCAGATGAGGGCGGACGAGATTGCAGATGAGTATTGGGCGCGCAGTCTGCGCCTGTTGAGGGACCTTGGCAAAGCTGCCCCAGGTCCTCTCTCTGCTTGTCTCTCTATTGTCGCTGGCCTCATCCCTGAGCTGTCTGATCTGTATCTTCATGTCTCCTAGGCAGAGTTTGAGCGCCTTGCATCTGCACCTGTCCCTGCTGATGCACCACCTGGAATTGGACCTCTATTTGACTTCACTGCTGCACGTCTCACTGACTGGTGGAACTCCCTCCAGAACAAACGCATGCATCGCGCCGCCATCGCAGCAGTCACCACTTCTTCCCCCCCCGCTTCTACTACAGCCTCTCATGCTATCTCCTCCTCTCAGGCCTCTGTGCACTCCACTCAGGGTGCCTCCCGTGGCGGGGGCGGTGGCTCTGGTCGTGGCGGCGGCCATGGCGGTAGAGGGCGTGGGGGTGGACGTGGTGCCAAGAACGCTGGCTCGCCCGTTGCTGATGTCACCTGCTGGAATTGTGGTGCTACTGGTCACTCTGCGCCCAAATGTCCTGCCCCCCGTGATGACGTGCGACTTGCCTCCTCCATGCGTGCTCATTGGGCGCGCATCGGTGTTACACCATCCTCTGCCGCAGCCGCCGTGACCGTCTCGTCATCCTCTTCATCTTCATCTGCCTCAGCCCTGACTACAACGCTCGCTCCTCTTCAACAACCGACGCCTGCCTCCAGCTCTTGGGGCTGGGTGCCACCACCGACTGGTCCTTACTACGGGCCCCCTTCCTCTCACTACTCTGTCCCTCATTGGGCTCGTGATGACGGCTGCTCCTCTGATCACTCTTCTGAAAGTTCCTGTGATCGCCGGGACGAGGAGCGCAACCTTGAGCGCCGTCTGGCCGAGCTTCTTCACCTTCGCTCTCAGGGAGGTGAGAGTGTGGGTGGCCAACCCCTTGTGTTGTCCTGTGAGTCTGACGCTACGCTCCGTGGCTCTGCCTCTGGTGGTGTACAAGGGGATTGGCCTGATGATCGTGCTTGGATTGAGGAGTGGCAGTCTCACACGTTCCCCTCGCGCCTTGGTCATCCATCTTCTTCCTCTCTCCATGGCACTGTTGCTGTCTGTTTGGTCTTGCCCTCCACTCGTGCCTCACCCGGCCTCTGGATCATTGATTCCGGGGCCACCCATCACATGACCTCTTGTCGCTCCTCCTTCGTGTCCCTCGGACCTGTTCAGTCTGTGCGCTCTGTCCGAACTGGCTCGGGACAGCTTCTACCTGTTCAAGGTGTTGGTGTTGTCCGTTTCGTTGGTCCCGGGGGCACTGTTTACCTCCCTGACGTCTTGTACGTTCCTGACCTTGAAGTCAGCCTTCTCTCTGTGACCACCCTTGACGATCAGGGCATGGATTTCTCGTCCAACCGCGGTCTTGCCTCCATCTCTCTCCGTTCCTCTGGTCGTGTTGTCCTGCGTGGTGTGCGCTGTGATCGCCTGTTCCGAGTTCCGCTCATGTTGCCCTCACCTTCCGCTGCATCTGCCTTTATTCACGTCGCTCCCTCGCTGTCTCCTGACCATGTTGATCTCCTGCATCGTCGCCTCTGTCACATTCACACTGCCGCGATCTAGCGCCTTCTTCGTCTTCAGCCTGCACATGGCCTTGATCCCGCCTCGTTCTCTCCTCCTTGCACGTCCACTTGTCTTGATTGCGCCGCTGGCAAGATGCACCGCTCCCCCTTCTCCACCTCTGAGTCCACAACTTCGCACCCTCTTGACCTGGTGCATGCCGACGTCATGGGTCCCTTGCCCCAGGATTTCCTGGGTGGCATTGGTCGTTAGGTGATGTGTCTCACTGATGACTTCTCGCGTTACCGCTGGGTGTTTGCCCTGCAGCACAAGAGTGATGTCACTGACGTCCTTGAGTCCTGGCTCCCTCAGGCCGAACACGCATGTCAACGCTCCTTGCGCGTGTTCCGCAGTGACCGTGGCGGTGAGTTCTATGGCCCCACGTCTCGCTTTCTTGAGTCTCGCGGGGTCCGTCTTGAGTCCACCGCTCCGTACACAGCCCAACAAAATGGTGTGTCTGAACGCTGGAATTGCACTCTCGCTGACGGTGTTCGTTCCCTGCTCTCCGCCTCTGGTCAGTCACCTCTCTTCGCATTTGAAGCTATGTCTTACATGACTTGGGTCTGGAACCGCATCTCGCATTGGCCCCTTTCCCACACTATCACTCCCTTTGAACGATGGATTGGCCAGCGCGCTGACCTTCGTCTAGCCCGCGTCTGGGGCTGCCTTGGTTCCGTCTGGGTACCCTCCGACCAACATGACGATAAGCTGTCTCCTCGTGGTCGCCTTTGCATCTTTCTTGGCGTCTCTCCCTTCTCCAAAGCATGGTGCTTCTGGGATCCTTCCCGTTGCCGTCTCGTTAAGTCTTGTGACGCCCTGTTCTTTGAGCATCTGTTTTAACGTGACGCTCCCCGCTTCGGTGGGTCCCTCACTCCGCCCTTTCGGGGTGGGGGTGGTGGTTCTCTGTCCTCTGGGCTGGCTATTCCCCCCTCGGTACGTCCCTCGGTTCCCCCTGTCTCCCCTTCTGCTGATCAGGGCTCTCCATTGTCTTCTTCCCCCTCCGAGGCTTCCTCACCCTCCACGGGTCCCTTGGCCTCGACCAGCACCTCGAGCGCCCCTATCGGCTCCCCTACCGGCTCCTCCTCCTCTCCTACTCTTGGCCCCGCCTCGGAGCCCCCTGTCCCCTCGGAGCTCCCTGTCGCCTTGGAGCCACCTCCTGTCTCGTCCACTCCATCTGGTTCGCCTTGCGCCGTTGTGCCCTCCTCTTCTACGCGCATTCTGTCCATTCCCCCAGTCTCACCTTACACGCGCGGTGGCCGCCTCAGGGCTCTCCCCTCTCAGTCTCACCCGGTCGTCTCTGGTGACCCTGGCCTTCGTGCCCTTGGTCTCACTGCCTCTGGCCTGTCTGCAGCCGCGTCTGTTGTCCATCTCAGTACCGCACTTGGCTACTCTCTTGTCGAACAAGAGTTTCACTCCGCGGTGACCTCTTCTGTTGCCGGGTACGTTGCCGCATGTTTTGCGGCCGCCGGCCTCTCACCCCTCTCTCCCGAGCCGCAGACTGTTCAGGCAGCTCGTACCGCTTCTGACTCCCTTCTGTGGGAGCAGGCCATGAAGGCCGAGCTTGATGCACTGTCTGATCATGGTGTGTATGAGCTTGTTGATCTCCCACCCGGTCGCAAGGCAGTTGCTGCCAAATGGGTGTACTATCGCAAGCTAAACCCAGACAACACAGTCGAACGATACAAGGATCGCCTCACGGCCAAGGGATTCTCTCAAATCCCTGGGGTTGACTTTGATGAGACCTTTGCCCCGGTCGGCCGCTACACCACAGCCAGAGCTCTGCTCATCCTAGTCGCTCAGCATGACTGGGAACTTGAGCAGATGGATGTCAACAACGCCTTTTTGCATGGCAAGTTGGATGAAGAGATCTACATGGTCCAGCCACCAGGCTTATCTGATGGCACAAACCGGGTTTGGCGTTTGCGCAAGGCCCTCTATGGTCTGAAACAGTCTCCACGATGTTGGAACCAAGAAATTACAGTCACTCTTGAAAAAGGGGGGTATAAACGGAGTGCAATGGATCCCGCCCTCTTTCTCGGGCCCCCCACCAAACCGCTTGTTGCCATCCTTGTGTACGTGGATGATCTTCTCATTGCCTCTCCCGATGCTGCGTCTGTGACTGCCGCCAAGTCTCTGTTGCAATCAGCATACAAGATGAAAGATCTTGGTCCAGCCCGTGTCTTTCTAGGGATGGAGTTGGAACGTGATCGTGTACGACGGACCTTGCATGTACATCAGGCTGCGTATGTACATAGCCTGGGGGAGCGCTTCGCACCACTCCTCACCTCCATCCCCACGGCGTCCACTCCCATAACGTCTGCCGGGCAGTCTCTCCTGAAGTCACTTGACCTCACCAAACTGGGGGAGGCGGTGGATGTCACCGACTATCTCCGAGTCATTGGATCCCTGATGTACCTTACCACGACCACACGTGCAGATGTTGCCTTTGCTGTGAACTTCTTGTCACAGTTCTCCCAGTGCCCCCGGGAGCGGCACCTCGAGGCAGCCCTGCGAGTGGTACGGTATGCTCTCTCCACCCCCCGCGTCGGACTGCTCTTTCGTGCACAGCCCTCTGTCGTAGTGGATGGCTTCACGGACAGTGATTGGGCGCATGATTCTGATGCTCGTAGCCGCACAGGATACGTCTTTTCGGTTGGTGGCACTGTAGTCTCCTGGAAAAGCGGCAAGCAAGGGTGTGTGGCACGCAGCACTGCTGAGGCTGAGTATGTCGCTCTGGGCGCAGGCACTTGTGAAGCTGTCTGGCTGTGTCGCTTGTTGCAACAATTACGTGTTCCCATCCGCTGCATCACTCTGCGCTGTGATAACCAAAGCACAAAGGCCATTGCAGAATACAGTGGCATGCATCATTCACGCACCAAACACATCAATGTGGAACATCATTTTGTTTGTGAGTGCATTGCTACCGACATTGTCCAGGTCGCTTGGGTGGATACACGGACTCAGAGAGCTGACTTCCTTACCAAAGCCCTCAGCCGCAATGTCCTCAAAAGTGCTGTTCACTCTGTTGGTCTCATCAGTCCGCATAATCCAGGTTGATTGATCGTGTTCCCTTGCTCTTATCTCCTGTGCTCACCTCTCGTGAGTTTCCTCTCTGTGTGTGGGTTGTTTGTCTGCGGGTCATGGGGGAGTGTTGAAGTTCGTTGGCCACTCATAACTCTATGCCCTCTTGCCTCCCACACTCTCCACACACTCATGTACAGATTGAGTGACAATGGCACTGCCTGGGGAGATGGCTGACGCAACCATCCTGACTGGAGCCGTCAACGCCCTCAAGCTGTTGCTAGACCCAGGAGTGCTTTCTGGAACCAATGTTACCATTGCATGACTCTCCATGATTCTCTATGACTCTCTGTGTGATGCGGTAGATCCTAGGGCCGTACACTCTCACTGCCGTGTTCCTGCATCATTTTATCTTGCCTTGCGTGTGGATGGGGGAGCTGCATATCTCCCGGGTGCTGATCCTTAGGGGGCCACCGTGCCGGTCTTGACCGTGCATCGGTGAGTAGCCGCCCTCGGTTATTCCGAGAGGTCGGGCTCGACCCCTGGGTGGCGGCACTTACTCACCCGAGCTCGACGCTCGTGGTGAGTGAGTGCTCACCGGTACATGTCTCGCTCGCTCCCCCTTTGCCTCTTTGTCTTGGTTAAGTGTGGATTCTTGCAAGCAAGTTACCGCATCCATGGCGTCTCTCGCTCAATGTGACTGGATGCATTCACCCAAAACACCACACATGGGCTAGCAATGTAACTTCCTAGAAACTACACATCTAGGGTCACTGTACATGTCGGGCCAAGAGCACAGAAATGTAACCAAACGTTGCACCCATGCAAATGATGTATGAGTATGGAAAGAAATACAACATAAAAAATAAGTAAACAAATATGTCTATGTACATGCATATGTATATGTATATGTATATGTATATGTATATGTATATGTATATGTATATGTATATGTATATGTATATGTATATGTATATGTATGTGTATGTGTATGTGTATGTGTATGTGTATATGTATATGTATATGTATACGTATATGTATATGTATATGTATATGTATATGTATATGTATATGTACACGTAAATGTATATGTATATGTATATGTATATGTATATGTATATGTATATGTATATGTATATGTATATGTATATGTATATGTATATGTATATGTATATGTATATGTATATGTATATGTATGTGTATGTGTATGTGTATATGTATATGTATATGTATATGTATATGTATATGTATATGTATGTGTATATGTATATGTATGTGTATATGTATATGTATATGTATATGTATGTGTATATGTATATGTATATGTATGTGTATATGTATATGTATATGTATATGTATATGTATATTTATATGTATATGTATATGTATATGTATATGTAAATGTATATGTATATGTATATGTATATGTATATGTATATGTATATGTATGTGTATATGTATATGTATATGTATATGTATATGTATATTTATATGTAGATGTATATGCATATGTATTTGTATATCTATATCCATATATATATGTACATGTTTATGAACATGCCAGGTGTTATGTATATGCATGTCTATATGTCTATGTATGCGTGTATGTACATTTATTTGCAAAGCTAGTGAAGCACTTACGTTTATGTCAGTGCTATACTAGTTATCTGTCGCGAGAAAGGGGCGTCTCACGCTTCCTTTTTGTAGCAGTTTTCGCGTCGTGCACGTCTTCGCAAGGTCTGGTTATGTCGGGGTGACGGCGCATGTTGGGTGGGGGGGTGCGGGGGGGTAGGGGGGGGCCACGTACAAACGATGACGCCTCGCTCGTGTGATCTGGGGGGGGGGGGGGGGGGGGGGGATGAGGGGCGGGGGGTGTCTTGTTCGTTCGGTGATGCCGCACGTCTGAACGATGTCGTCCTCTCAAGCTCTGCCGATGTCGACATCCCTAAACCCAAACCCTCTAGATATTGTTTAAAAAATGGGTGCTATGAAGCCATAATTCTTAGAATGGAGGCAAGTTAGAAAACTAATAAAAAATGGGGGCGACCTAGCTATTTGTTCTGAGAATGGGGGCGTCTCAGATATGGTCGTCCGAAAATGGGGACGACCTGGGAATTGGCCGTAGTAAGTCTCCACTAGTTTCGGCCAACCGAGGTAAAAGCGCCCCCATTTATCAGATCATTTCTAAGTAGCCCTCAATTTTCAGATCTCATATTTACCTATCCCCCAAAAGAAAAAAATCATCGTCAAAGTGCCCCTAGTTTTTCGGCGCAAATTTACTTCCCCTAAAATTCTTACTTCTATGAAAGGGACGAATGTATCCAAGCTGCGTTATTTATGCTTGATAGCATGGACACGAAGTGAGGAGTTCAAATCACGACGAAGGTAGGTGCATGTTTTGTAGATTGGATCATGAAAGATGTCTAGTTAAAGATGCCAAAGATGCCTAGTTTATGGAAGATAGCAAGCGGCATACCCAGAAGGACACGCTACTGACGGTATCCATAATCGCATGTAGCAATCCAACAACCAGATTTTTGGAGATGCTATCTGATGGCGACCTTGGTGTTTGTTCGACAGGATCGCCGATACTTTGCATCGACTCAACTCCATTCCAGAGGCATCAATGAACAACAATCAGAAGAATCCCAACCGTGAGTTCCATTAGTCTCACGGTTTGGGATCCGCAGCCACTCTAATTGGCTCGCGGTGCGTGTGCTGCGTTTGTGATTTCTCCATTCTCACATGAATGCATTTTGCGATGGAAGTTTTCTCACACATCTCACCGGAAGTAACCGACGGAATAATATATTCATCCATCCGTTGGTTTCTCTCAACATGATCGTTTCCACCCTCGCACGGACATCCGAAAGAGGCCACTCCCAAGACAGGCCTCTGCGATTAATTAGGAAGCGCTAAGGCATCATCAAGCTACGACGTTTGACAGGAGGAAGTCTGCATGAAGAGGAGGGTCGAACTAGACACCTCCAACAAATTTGTCCTCATAAACGTACTTCATGCATTTTTGCCCGAATGATTCGCATGAAGAGAGTTGAGTGTGCACGCTCGTAGTATGTTAAAGAAATCTTTTGTCGAAGATTATGGTCGCCTTCACAACGATCACCACTGACGAAATGTACAACAACATTTCCATCTGCACATGCACGGAGGCGTCGCATGTTCCATTCGCCAAAAATTCGACACACCATGCACCCCTTCCCTTACAGTAACGGGTTGAGTCTCCAGCTCCTGCTCTGAAGTCGTCGTCGGAGTTTGCAGAATGGCGTTCTCAGTCCGCTTCAGGGGTTCATCCCCTTCGCAGGACTTAGGGACAATCGTCATCAACAACCCAGAGCAGGGAGACTCGAATATTTCGAGTCTCCGCAGGCCCATTTCCATTTTTAACCTTACCCCTGGTTTTGGGACCCAAACCGGGGGTTTTTACCTCGAACTCGTTTGTTCGCACAAGTTATTTCGTTATTTTTATCTCGAAGTTTGTCGCAAACGAACTTTGATTTATGTTTTGACATTCTGGCGCGAAATCGTTGCGTGCGAGGCACGCTGGCGATTTCGCGACAGTTCTCTTGCCTCTCGTCCCTCGTCCCCCAACCTCGTCCTTCCTCGCTCGCTTGCGAGGAGGGCGAGCGGGGGCGAGGGCACGAGGCCACGAGGCCTCGCCCTCGAGGCCCTCGTGGGCCCTCAGCCGCCGATCGGGCTGAGGCCGCGATCAGCGGCTGGCGGCTGGCCGGCCGGTGGCCGGCCGGTTGCTTGGCCGGCCGCCGGCCGTCCAGCCGGCCAAGCGAGCAGCGAGCTGGCCGGTAGCGAGCTGGCCGGTAGCGAGCTGGCCGGTAGCCAGAAAAATGCTGGCCGTTGGCCAGCCCTCGCTGACGCGAGGGGTGGTGCGCAACCACCCCTCATTTCAGTGAGGAGGGAGGGCCGAACCGGCCCTCCCGCTACATTCCTCCCCACTTATTATGAACTGTCTCGGTTCATGAACAACAAGCAGGATTGTCAGTTAGTGAGTCATCAACATTGTGAAAGAAAATTAATAATTTCAATCACCAGCTAAACATGAACACGTGCATGGTACTTGGACCTATGCTACAACTTGTAGGTCAGCACGGCTAGCGGCCTCCAACCTTTAGGCTGGAGCGTCCGCGCGACAAGCATGTTGGACATCCCCAACCTCCTATGGTCGCTGTCCATGAATGCTGCCTTGTGGGAATATTGTTCACTTTTTCCGCGTTCAGGTGGTACCTCCTGCCACGCGTCGACCTGTGCGAGTTACAAGCTCCCTCCAGTACTCGTTGACCAACCCTGTGGGTAACCGAGATTTGGGCTCCTATGAATTATGTTCAGGTCCACAACCGGTCCAATGAACGAGGTACTCCCTAACAATGCGCGACCGAAGAGTACACTCTCGGTACTAGAGTAGGCGAAGGACCTCGTATTGGCCATCGGCAGCAAGGACTGCTGGCGGTGGCTGAATGGTTCCATCTGCCGTGTATGGAGTTAGCAGGCTCACATGAAATACGTCACCTATCTTCATAATTGGAAGAAGTAGCAATCATTATGCCACTGGCACGATGCGTGCCACAATGGGAAACGGCCCGATCCACTTCGGTACAAGTTTTCTTGCCCCTGGCGACTTCAGCCGAAGGTTTTTACTGCTAAGCAACACTTTGTCACCGATGTCAAACGAGACCTCCTAGCGACCTTTGTCGGCATATGCCTTTTGTCGCTGTCGAGCTGCTTGAAGGTGACCCTTTGCCTCCTCTAACAAGGAGTCGATGCGCTCGGCAAAGGCTTGAGCGGAAGGAACCTGCCCTTCTGTACTCTCACTCTTCACCAATGAAGAGGCTACCATTGGATGCCGACTATTCAACACGAACGGTGTGAACTGTGTGGACTCGTTCACCGAGTTGTTCACCGCAAAATCTGCCACTGCTAGGAATTCGTCCCAATCATGCATGGCAGGGTCCACGTACATACGGAGCATTTGCTCCAGAGTACGATTCATGTGCTCTGTTTGTCCGTCAGTTTGAGGGTGAAATACTGTCGACATTTGCGACTCACTGCCGAAGTACTCGTGCATCGTTTGCCACAACGTACAAGCAAATTCTTGATCTCGATCGGAGATAATGCGCAATAGCAAGCCGTGGTACTTCACGACACCCTCAAAGAAGAGACGAGCGGTCTCCTCTGTGTTCACGTCAGTGGTTGTAGGAATGAAGTGTGTCATCTTCGTCAAAAGATCCACAACCACTAGTATTGCATCGTGGCCACGGGCCGTGTCCGGAAGACCAGTAATGAAGTCCATGCTGACGCACTCCCATGGAATGGGAGTGCGTCAGCATGGACTGCCGGACTCCTCCAACAGCTTCCCAGGAATGGGAAGCCGTTGGAGGAGTCCGGCAGGCTTCTTGTTACTAGCCGTATTTTGAAGACATGGATCGCATGTCATGCAATACTTACGGACATCGACACTCCATCTTGGCCACCAATAGTGGTCCGAGAGTGCCTGTCCGGTCTTTCAGGATCCCACATGACCTGCGATCGTCGGGTTGTGGAACTGGGAGATAACCTCTGCTCGAAGGTCTCCCGAGTTTGGCACAACAACTTGTTCTCCGTGCCAGAAGATTCTTGTGGCCTCCACCAAGCCGCACTTGTCCAGATTTTGAGGGTCTTGAAACCAAGAATCCACACAGTATCCCACCTGGATCTTGTTTACAAAACCGTTGTAATGGATAATCTCTCGTCGTGGTTGCCGCAGAGGTACAGGGGGATTTGGTGATTTTACTATTGCTGTTGCAATGGCCATAAAACACCCACCGAACTCGGTGGTTGCTTTAATTTCCACAGGCTGTCGGCTTAGTGGATCGGCCACATTGATGCGTCCTGGCCGATATTCCCATGTCAACGAGAATCGGCTCAGGTATTCGTTCCAACGCGCCTGTCGTCTTGACAGGTTCGGTTGCGTTTGGAAAAACACCAATGGATTATGGTCGGTCACAACCGTCACACCCCCTTCAGTACCCTCGAGGTAGCAACGCCACATCTTGAAAGCGTGTACTACCGCAAGGAGCTCTTGATCCCCAGTCGTGTACCGCGTTTTCGCGGGGATGAGCTTCCGGCTCTCATACGCAAGTGGATGACCGTTCTGTATGAGGACAGCTCCGAGTCCTACTACCGACGCATCATATCGAACCTCCCATGGTTACGATGGATCCGGAAGAACTAGGACGGGCGTCGTGGATAAAATCTCTTTGACTTTGAGAAAAGCGTTCTCGCAATCAGGTATCCATTCCCAACACACGTCTTTTGGCGTGAGCCTGGTTAGCGGTGCTACCAGGGTCGAATACCCTTGTATAAACCGTCGAAAGTAGTTTGCAAGGCCGAGGAAAGACCGAATCTGTCCAACATTTTTGGGGCATGGCCAGACCACAACGGCTTGGACCTTTCGTGGGTCGACACGGATGCCGTCCTTGCCGACGATGTGTCCAAGGTATTCAAGCTCATCTTGTGCAAACTTGCACTTGCTCACTTTCGCATAGAACTTCTGTTCCCAAAGGATTCTGAGAACTTCGCGTAGATGTTTTATGTGCTTTTCCATTGATTTATAGAAAACCAGGATGTCATCCAGGTAAACCAAGACAAACTATGTGAGTTGCTTGGCGAACATTCGATTCATTTCTCCTTGGAAGGTTGCCGGGGCATTTGTAAGCCCAAAGCATAACACTAGGAACTGATAGTGTCCCATGTGTGTTTGAAACGCTGTTTTGGGTACATCATCTTCAGTGATGCGGATTTGATGGTACCCTTGAGACAAATCCATGGATGAAAATAATTTTGCGCCTTAGAGTTGGTCAAAAAGGTCCTCAATCTGCAGTAAGGGGAATCGATTTTTCACCGTCGGCTTGTTCAACGCACGGTAATCTACACACATGCGTAAACCACCGTCCTTTTTTTTCACAAAAAGGATCGGCGCACCGTAAGGCGATATACTGGGCTCGATCCACCCTTGCAAGGTACTTCCTGATTTGGCGTTCGGCCTCTCGCCTTTCTGCTGGAATAAGGCGATACATGGGCCTGAACGGAGGAGTCGCCTCCGGTTGCAGCGGAATCGTGTGGCCCATGTGTCTTTCTGGTGGAAGTCCAGCCGGTGGGTCTTGGAATACATCCGAGAACTCCGCCAATAGAGATTTGATCTCTTGTGGCGTGCCTTCCTTCACGTCTTCCTCCACTTTCTGCAGCTGAGCCAAGAAGTATCGACAACCTTGTCGAATACGTCTCTTGACATGCATTGCAGACAAGCTGGCATGGACTTTGAGTCGGGTCGGTGATAAATCCGTACTCGGAATCAACGTAAAGCGGCGTTGTCCTTTTCGGAGGATCAAATGCTTTGATTCAAAGCACATTAGAGCCTTGTTGTCACGGAGTCAGGGATCGCCTAGCACCACGTCAAACGGGTCAAGAAGGTTGAGTACCTTCAACGTGACACTCTGTGTGTACCCTTGAATACAAATTTTTGCTTTACAAGTACCGATCACGGGTGCCGTTCGGTTGTCACCGACAACAACTGCGCCATTCAATGACTCATACTTCAGGCAAACCTGTCGAGTAAAGCCAAGGCTAACAAAAGATTCCTCTCCTCCAGTGTCAGCAAGTACGTTCACGGGAGCACCAGCTAGGTGTCATTTGAACTGTATCGTCATGTTGCCTCCACTCTTCCGAGTGAACAGACTCAACAACGGCAAGTCGAGTTTATGATAAACATGGAATCTGTACGACAAGCGTCCCAACTCCCATGATTCACCCACTTGAATCCACATCTTGTGGGCATGTGTGAATTCGGCTAGCACCTTCCAGTCTTTAAATTTGACCGGGTCAAAATCGTCGACTAAAAGTACTGCAAACATGATTGAACTCATTGCTTTGAGGGCGTTTACTTCAATCACTGCGTCACACAAATCTTGCACAGTAGTCGGTGTCGCCACCACTAAGCATGTACGATCATGTATCTCGTTTGGAGATGTAAGGTTTAGTGGGTAATGTCGGTCAGCAAGTGTAGAATGCGGTTCAACAAGAGGAGAGAAAACAACAGAGAAATTTGAGCTCGTCAAAAACTCAAATTGTTTAACATCCTCATCTGAAAACATGAACCAACACTCGTGATCCATTTTTACCCCTGAGTGGTCCCCACTAAGGTCACTCAGGGGTGGGGAAAACCCGCCCCACGGCCCTGTCCGTTACCACGGCCGGGCCCATTGCCGCAACCGCGACCCTGTCCACGGCCCTGTCCGCGGCCTCCTACTGCACCATCCCCACGAGGTGCTGCTGCTGTAGCTAACGCCGTGGCCTCTTGTCCACTACCAGCAGCATGAGGGCACTGATCCCTAAAGTGGCCCGGTTTCATGCAGTTGTGGCAGAGCCCTTCGCGGAAGGATGCGTTGCGACGCTCACGCGCCGCCTGTAGCTCGTCATTCTCACAACTGCGCTTGTTGTTGGGGCCCTTGTATCCACCACCCTTCTTGGCTAGAGGGTTTGCAGGCTGCTAGCACTTGGCCCCGCCTCGCTGTCTAGCTCACCCACCAGCCCCTGCAGCATCCATGCGCATGTCGTGGCCTTGCTGTGCACGCGCGTTCGGCCGTGCATTAGAGTAGTACTTCGGGTTCGCCGAATACACTTAGCTCATGTATTCGCGCAACGCCGTCCAGCTTGTCCAAGCTTGGCCAGTGGCTGTCGTGGTGGTGTTATCCTTCGGCTTCTCACTGGCAAGACCATAACGCAAGTACTCCAACAGCATGCACTCCGAGTACTTGAAGGTCTGAGTCCCATCGCCCTCAGTGAAGCTTTCGTCTTCCTCCACGAGTGCGATGAACTCGCTCAAGTAGGATTCGAGCGCGCTGCCAAGCTGCCTGAAGTCCTTGATCTTGTGGAAGGCGCACTGCACCTCCTCACGTTGGGTGCACTTCTTGCGCATGATTGTGCAGAAGGCCTCCCACGGCATGGGTTGCGACTCGAGGTGCGGCTGCTGCGCAGTCCACTCCTTGACCACGTACTTGAATAGTTTGTCTTCAAGCCGCGTCATGGCAAGGTTGCCCCACTGGCTGAGTGGAGCCTTATGGACACGTAGAACGTGTTGCATGCGATTCAGCCAGTCGGTCAGCTTCACGCCCTTCCGGAAGATCTCCACACTGTGGAGGAAGGACGTGTTCATGACCGACCCCGAAGTCGTCGATGTAGGCAAGTCGTCGCTGCCATCGGTAGTGGCATCCGCAACTGCGGCATGCTGCGCTTGCCGCTACATCCACACCTGGGTCACGCTCTGCAACGTCTTGTCGAGGTCGTTGCATCGGCGGCTTGCCTCATGGGCGGCCAGGCGCTGTAGCTGGGGATCACGGTCAAGGCCCGTGCTGCTCTGCCCGACGTGGGCCAGCAGGTTGGCGAACACAAACTTGAGCTCTGATGTCGTCAGAGCATCGACGATAGCCTCCAAGGCCTCACGTTGTCCGTGCACCCTTACCCACTGCAAGAGGGTACGGTTCGCGTACATGCCTCCAAGGAGTCCCACCTTTTAGAGGAGACTTTCGTCAGTGACGACGCTCGAGTGTGTGCTGCCTTGCCCCATTGCGACCGCATCGTAGGAAGGGGAGTCCACCCCCATTCCTCCGAGTGGTGCCGTATCTCCACCGTTAGTGGTGATCCTGAGTCGGCCTGCCGCCTCAGCAGCAAACTCCGCGAGCCTACGACGGTCATCGCGAATTGCCTTCACAGCGTCATTGTCTGGCTCGTTCCCACGGGAACTTCTCGTGTGACCGCTTTCAGCGTCCTTGCTGCTCTCGGCAGTCTCGCTGCCATCAGCAGCTTCAGGCGATGCGGCGGGCGTCTTATCCTCCTCGAGCAATCGGCTCGAGTTCGCCGCACGACGATGACGATGGTCCCGATCCTCATCGCCTTCACCATCGTCGGCGTCGTGCTCTTCGTCGGGGTCCCCCTCTAGGAGATCCTCCTCCATTGGGTCGTCCGTCGCGTGGGGGTTGCCCACGTGCGCGTCGACATGCTCGTTGAGCACTTTTCAGTCTTCGCACGCTCCTCGGTGTCGCCGAGGTTGGCGTCGGTTTCCTTAGGCAGTATGGTTGCCTTAGGCGGTACGGTTGCCGTAGGCGGTACGGTTGCCTTAGGCGGTACGGTTGCCTTTGGGTTGGCAACTGTGCTCGCGGCGACGGCTCCCAAAATTTGGAGTCCGCCGAGAGCTCGTGGTGAGGCTGTCATCACCTTGCACTTGTTGGTCTTGGACGGTCCGGCACTTTCCATCTCGTCGTTCGTGCAACTAGCATGTGAAGGTCGTTGTGAGGATCACACCACAACTTAAAGGAGGAATCGCCTCCTAAAATCTAGCTCTCACGATCGGTGAGGTAATTTCAATTTAAATTTCTACTTTCCTAGGCCGCCACGTCGGCACAAGGTCGTGGGTTTTGAAACTAGTCTTCCTAAGTCGTGACTCACGGAAATTGGTAGCGATTAGATTCTAGAAAAACAGAAAATTACAATACAAGGAATTGACAAGAAGTGTGAGTACCGCTCACAAAGCTAGGCAAAGAGTGAGAGAGGAATTATAACAATTCCTAGTAACTCCTCCAAACCTTCTTCTAACTTCTTGTCTTCTTCTGTCTTCTTGTCTTCCTTGGCCTCCTCTTGAGTCATCTTCGCGTGTCTCGCGGCCCTTGGTGGCGTCCTCCTTGAGCCGATGGCGTTGGGGAAGCCGCCAAAAGTCCTCAAGGTGTCGTCCTCCCTCTTTTTAGGGCTTTCTCAAGCTGTGAGAGCCCCTGGCCTTGGGAAGAAGTGCTGTCCCAATTTCTGGTTGAAGGAGGGGCGGAAGGAGCCTTGAGAAGAGGGGAAAAGTAGGTATTCCCTATCCTGTCCCAAAAAATTTCCCCTAGCCCACTGGGATGGAGAAGAGACTGTGGAGAAGAAGCCCCGAAAAATAGAGCTCTTTTCTAGATTTCTAACGTACTTTACGGTGCTTCAAACGGTGAAGCGTAGATGCCGTAGTCCCTTCTGGCATTTCTGCTGCTGCTTGTAGCTGCCGACGGCGTTTTATCTATGTCGTAGCCGCCGTTTCCATCGAACTCTTGGTCGCGAGGGTCGTCTGGCTTTGAGAACCACTGTAACGGGTCGAGTCTCTAGCTCCTGCTTTGAAGTCATCGTCGGAGTTCGCAGAATGGCGTTCTCAGTCCGTGTCAGGGGTTTACCCCCTTCGCAGGACTGAGGGACAATCGTCATTAATGACCCAGAGCAGGGAGATTTGAATATTTCGAGTCTCCGAAGGCCCATTTCCGTTTTTAACCTTACCCCTGGTTTTGGGGTCCAAACCGGGGGTTTTTACCTCGAACTCTTGTGTTCGCACAAGTTATTTCGTTATTTTTATGTTGAAGTTTGTCGCAAACGAACTTCAATTTACGTTTTGACGTTTTGGTACAAAATCATCGCGTGTGAGGCACGCTGGCGATTTTGCGCCAGTTCTCTGGCCTCTCGTCCCTTGTCCCCCTCCCTCGTCCTCGCTTGCTCGCTTACGAGGAGGGCAAGCGGGGGCAAGGGCACGAGGCCACGAGGCCTCCTCCTCGAGGCCCTCGTGGGCCCTCAGCCGCAAATCGAGCTGAGGCCGCGATCAGTGGCTGGCGGCTGGCCGGCCGGTCGCTTGGCCGGCTGCCAGCCGTCCAGCCGGCCGGCAGCGAGCTGGCCGGCGGCCAGCGAAATGCTGGCCGCCGGCCAGCCCTCGCTGACGCCAAGGGTGGTGCGCAACCACCCTTCGCTTCAGTGAGGAGGGAGGGCTGAACCGGCCCTCCCACTACAATCATACCCTTGCGTAGCCCTTCACAGTGTGGACTGCTTGGAACAGGCTGCAGGTCAAACGACGGAGTGTGCGTCACACTAGTGTCAACAACCTGAGAGAGTGGTGATAGCCTATAGGGTGGAGCTCGTTAAGCGAGTCCACCCATTGGCCGCCGAGAGGGAGCTCGCCGGCACTCACCCAAAACATAAAACAAAATCAAGGCACAAGTGCCCACGTGTCCCACACACCCACAATCTGAGTTTGGACCTAAACTATGTCTGTTTGAAGTACCACAAGTTCCCAGGTAGAATCAACATAGGTCATCGATTCAGTGCAAGTCAAACACGAATATCCACAAGACCAGATTTAACGGAGACAATGTCTGAGTAGGCCCAGTGGTGGCGTTAGTGCTCGAGGTGGCTGATCACAACTGCTCGGCAGCCGCCGAGCTTGCGTCTGCTCCTCCAGTCTTCCGTACCCTTTGCCTCTTCAGGAGTCTACAAGGCAATAGACATGAGCCAAGAGGTCACAATAAGCTGTATGTACAATATCACTCCCCCATGACCACATGGCGAATAGGACCATCGACATAAGAGAACTGACACAAACAACAACACATGCACAACGATGGTGAATGATAGCAGACTTAGCTCAAGAGCAGAGGTCAATCCATAGTACAGGCATGGTGCAATCCCACAAAATGCACCGCCACAAGAAACTTCGTACGACTGATGGCCTTTGTAAAAAAATCAGCCCGCTGCGAGTCGGTGCCGACCCACACGACCTGTATCTCACCTGATCCACCAGATCTCAGACGTAATGGTACTCAATGTTGATGTGTTTCGTGCGTGCATGAAACACACCGGAGTTCTCCGTGATGGCCTTTGCGCTTTTGTTGTCACACCGAAGTACAACATGGGGCATGGATTGGCGTAGTTCACGCAACAGACGCGCCAACCACATACTCTCGGTCGTGCCAACACCCAAAGCTACATACTCTGCTTTGGCGGTGCTGCGAGCGATGTAGCCCTGCTTACCATTGCGCCACGAGACGGCAGTTTCTCCAATGAGTAAGATGTAGCCGGTGTCACTCTTGCCGTCTGGGCTCCATGCCCAGTCACTGTATGTGTACCCGTCGAGAACCACAGAGGCTTGCCCACAGTAGTGAAGTCCAATCTGAGCGGTGGACACCACGCCTCTAAAACCCGCCTGCGTGGCGCCTGTGAGAACATCGCGAGCAGGTTGACAGTGAAGGCTACGTCCGGCCACGTCGTCGTGGCCAGGTACATGAGTGAGCCAATGACTCGCAAGTACAAGGTCACCTAGCCCCCCCAGCTCTGCTGGATCAGTGACCTTCAGAGTGTCCTGACCGTCAGGGGTGATCAGGGTCGACGTCGTGCGCACGTCGCTAAGTAGCTCGGCGAAGCGCTCCCCCAGAGTGAGAGCGTACCGCTCCTGATGGACCAGGAGTGTCCGCCAAGCGCGATCACGCATGATCAACATGCCCAGAAACACAGCGACCTCTCCCAGGTATTTCATTTTGTATGTCGACTGTAGCACTCCCTTGGCTGCTTTGACAGCCTTCTGATCGGGCGAAGCGATCAGAAGGTTGTCAACATAGACCACGACAGCCGTGAGTGGCATAGGAGTCTAGGAGACGAAGAGCGATGGGTCCGCCGTGCTCTGGGCATAGCCGGCTCGTAGGAGTATGCCGGTGATCTCTTTGTTCCAGCACCTAGGTGACTGCTTCAGGCCGTACAATGCCTTCCACAACCGCCACACCCGCTACTGTTATCCTCAAACCCAGGGGGTTGAGCCATGTAGATCTCTTCATCCAGCTTCCCATGTAGAAATACGTTCTTGACATGCATCTGGTGGAGTTCCCAGAGGTGCTGGGCTACCTAGGACAGCAGGCCTAAGGCCGTAGTCGTGCGCCCAACTAGTGCGAAGGTGTCAGTGAAGTCAATCCCCTCCACCTAAGAGAACCCCTTCGTAGTCAACCACACTTCTCAGCGGTAGACCGTGTTGTCTGACTTGAGCTTCTTCCACAAGACCCACTTGGCCTGAACAACCTTTCGTCCGCGCGGGAGGTCTACAAGGTTGTAAACCCCATGCTCATCGATGGCTGCCAGCTTAGCCTCGCAAGCTGCGCACCAGAGGGCCGCATCGGGACCGGCCAAGGCCTGACGTAGTGTGCTGGGATCTGGCGTCTCTCCCACCACACTGAGGTCTGGGGCCACGGTGGTTCCACTTTGCGTGGCCAAGGCATAGGCCACAAACGGGGAGCCAACAGTGATGGTGGATTCTACGGAGTCGGCTGCAAGTTGTCACTCGTGAGCAAAGAGCGTGAGGCATGTGTCACAGCCAGGGTGTACTTTAGTGAGTCCCTACGTGTAGAGACCTAGGGTCCTGGTGCCGGGGTCTCCACTACGCACACTACGAGTAGGACGTGGGCAAAGACACCCACCCTCACCTCGTCTCTAGGGCTCTGGAGACGTCGCAACTGGCACAGGAGGTGGACATGCATAAGGCACCGACACGACTTGCAACGTATCTGGTGGTACCGGTGTGTTGCCTGGGGAGACGGAGGAGGGTGACGACACTGGCGAGTCGACCGGCCGCACTGGCGACGTAAGTGGTAACGACACAGACGATGCAGGCGCCGCTATTGGTGACATAGTTGTGGATGACGTGGACGACAACAAAGATTCAGCAGGTGATGTAGGTGACGAGAAGGGAGGAGGGGCTGATGCCACCTAAGACACAGGCGGGAGAGGCGGTGTGGGCAGCGCAGGTGGGATGGGCATCGCAGGCGAGCTAGCTGGCGTGGGGGACGGACCAGTAGCACCCCGGGTGACTGGGATAGTGGCATCGTTCAGCCCATCCCTCCTTGCGGGGTATCGCACCATACCCTGGGGAATGTGACTGTGGGTTGCCACCGATGGACAGGTCACGGAAGGAGAGGTGCTGAAAGAAAAAGCACATCTCGAGACTCGACAATGCGCCGCCGACTAGGGTCCTAGAAGCGCCATGCCTTGGAGCATGGAGCCACGCACAGAGACACATAGACTGGACCACGAGGGGAGAACTTGGACCCCTACTGTTCTGGTGTATACCAAACGCAGGCAAGAGATCCCTAGACACGGGCGAGCCAGAGGTCGGCACAACGCCCGTACCATAGTTGGTACGGGGTGTGCGTGTTGGGGAGGGGGCCGTGAGGGATCCGTTTCCAGACCCATGTCACATAGGCCATGCCCTCGAAATCGAATGCTTTTGGCATGCCGCTGTCCACCCGCATCGAGCGAACCGCATCCTCCATGGTGCGATTCTAGCGCTCAGACATGCCATTCTGCTGGGGTGTGGCAGGGACGGAGAGGTTGTGAAACACACCCACTTCGGCAAAGTACCAGTCCAGGTCCCCCATGAACTCACCAACCCTATCAGAGCGGAAGTGCTGGAGACGATGGCCAGACTGGCGTTCGGCCATAACCAGCCACGTGCGTACGGCAAGTGCAGCGTCGTTTTTCATGCGCGAACTGAAAATCCAGTGCATGTACGTTATTTCATTCGTGATTGTTAGGACGTATCGACCTCTGTCCTCCTTGAACTCCACATGGAGGGGTCCCAGGAGATCAGAGTAAACCAGCTCGAGGGGTTTTAGAGGCCGTGAGTCGGACAGAGGATATGTGGCATGGTGCATCTTACCTTGAGCGCTCTGCAAGCAGTCGCTTTTAGGCGGTGCCTCAAAGGACGCTGCATCAAGGCCAAGTGCGGGGTTTGTGCGAATTAGGCGGTCGACGACATCTAGGTGGACATGGCACAAGTGCACTAGAAAATGGTGCTCAGGAGACAGAGTTCCCGTCACAAACACTTGTGCAGCAGGGGATGCAGAGATGGGGAAAGACATGGGACAGTGAGAGACATGGTACAAGTCACCAACTGCCTTGCCACAGAGCACTACTTCAGCGGCAGCACAAACTGAGACCGCGACATCCTCACCAGTGAACGCGACACTGAGACCCATTCACGTGCATGCACGTCCGGACAGTAGGCTGAGTTCTAAATCAGGCACATACAGCACGTTGGAGATGTAAATCGGCCCTGAAAGCCCATAGAATTACACCACACCCTCACCCTGGACAGGCACTTCATGCCCAGCAGCCGTCCGCACAGACCGCACAGAGCCAACGGGACCAAGCACGACAAAATCACAGCGACGACATGTCATGTGGTCCGTGGCGCCTGAATCTAGGATCCAGGTGGCATCTGTCACACGATCTGGCGAGGTGACCAAACAGCTGGCGATAGAACAAGCAGTAGACAAGGGTTGCTCAGCAGATGACTGCTGAGCTGCGAAGGCGACACGTGCTTGCGACTCATCAAGCCATGACAGGTCGTCATGGCCCATACACATAGCGGCAAAGATAGCGGACGGACCAGCACTATCATGTGTGACGAACGACTCCACAGACTCAACATCGCACTGTGTCCCGCCACCACCATCCCGACCGCACGGCAGAGACTCGACAGACCCAACACTGGAACCCCTTGGCTCATTCAATGCACTCGTACCTCCCCGAGTGGTGAGTCGTAGGAGCTGGCGAAGTTCAGCGACGTCGCGGGCCTGCGTCGCGAGCTGCTGCTCCAAGGGTGATAGGTCGTCGGGATGGGCTGCGGCGACGTCCTCTGCTGATGTGGGCGGTGTGTCGGTCGTTGTAGTGGAATGCACGGAGGCTCGCTCATGCTGTTTCAACGCCTTCTATAGCCCTTGTGAAATCTTTGTCCAGTTCTTGGGGAGCTTGCACTCCGTGTAGAGGTGTGCTCCTACGTAGTTGTAGCACTCCCATTGTCACCTCTCGGTCGGCTTTGGAGTATTTTGTCTCTTGCCATCCACCACCCCGCCTGTTGTTCCGTCCCTTCTTCCCTTGAAGTGCTGCAGCTATGCCGGTTGCTGCTACATTTGTCGCTGTTGGCTGCAACGACTGACGAGAGGTGGGGGGAATGGTGCGTACTGCCTGGCCTCTTGTGACGGCTGCAGCTGTTGCACCATGGCGGGCGTCATTTGCTGCTCCCACTCCTGCTACGTGGAGGAAGTGCTTGGTGGCCCATGACAGCAGCGGGCCTTTGTCGGCCATCTCCTGAAGACTCTGGAGGCTGAAGTTTTCGAAGGTTTTTGCGTACTCGCGTCCAACACCAATCCAAATGGTGTTGAAGGCCATGAGTTGACCCGGTCCGTTTGTCCCCAGGGCCCTGTACTGCCGCATCGCCCGTCGCCAGTAGTCGGCCGGTGTCTCATGCGTACCCTGACGCAAGGCGTTGAAGTCCGAGGTACGCTTTTATGTGGTTGCCATGGTCGCGCCTTCAAAAAGTGTGGTTGCCAGGTTCCAGGCGCCACGCGGGTCAGATCTACTACTGGTGCGGGGATCACCAAGAAAGGGTTCGAAGTCGAGGGTGTACTCCTCTTGGACGGCCTTGAGGAGACCGTAGGTGACACGCACAACATTTGTTGTCTGCTGAGGATCTGTGGTCTAGTACGGACTGGTGTAGTACAGGTACACCTCCTCACTGACTTCCCACGTGCGGAATCGTGCCTCTCAGATGGCGTAACTTTCCTCGTGCCGGTAGGCGAGGGGATCTGTCTTGAACCACTTTAGGGGCTTGGCCGTCGGCAAAGCTGTCAGGACAGCTTGTTTGAGGGAAGAAGACAAGGGGTCCTTTGTAAGTCCCAGGCTCAGGCGGAGCATCTCGTCCTCTAAGGAGGCCAGGCCTATGGTTGCCCTGAGTGTATTGCTTGGACCTGCTGCACCGCTTAGTGCAGTTTTGCGCGCCAGACGGGTCAAACCCCACTTTTCCAGCTATGTGTGGCACAGGTGCAACATGCCTTCCTCCTCACTAGCATCGGAGTCCGACTCAAGAAGATTATCCGATGGCTCAACATCGAAAGCTCCTAGAGCCGAGTCAACGTTGGCTGCAACCGCACTCTTGACAGTCATTTTGCCCTTGCACACGGCATCGTGGAGGAGCTTCTGATGACGCTCCTGCTACTATGGCGACTGCTGACGCTGTTGCGGCTGCTGCTGCGGCTGCAACTGTTGCTGAGGTTGCTGCTGCTGCTGCTGCTGCTGCAGCTGAATTGTATTCCGAAAGATCTTGAACAAATATACCATCTGCTTTGCCATCTGTTCAGCCTGCTGAGCCTGCTGCTCTCACAGCTTGCGTAGGCCACGTGCCAGTGCGCTTGGGCTAGACGAGGATTCGTCCTGCGTCGTGCCCGGCGTGCTGCCCATCACATTGGAGGCTGCAATGTCAGCATCCGTAGTGGAGCTGGTGCTGCCAACTGTGGCAGGTGGCTCCTTGGGCATCCTGACAACTGGACCCACTGCTGAAAAATGCGGTAGCGTTTACCCCGCCCCAGTGGGCGTGGGTTCAATGTAGAGGCATTTTTCAGCCTGGAAATTGCCAATGGAGCCCCTTCCGTTGCCAAAGAATTTTTCAGCAGCGTTACCCCCGCCCCAATGGACGTGGGAAATCAGGTAGGGGCTTTGGCCGTCGGAAGTGTATACATGAACCACCCCCACCCAACCCAGGATTAGAGGGAGCCCAGTCATCAGGGGGAAGGGCATACCGACCAGGTCCGAGGACGAAATGCCGTCATTGCTATCGCTAGTTATGCTGCTACTGCTACTGCACCTGCAGCAGCAGCTGCTACTGCTGCTACTGCTCCGCTTCCACTACTGCTATGTGTAGCCGTCGTCACCACAGCAACGGCGGAAGGAGTGGCGTTGCAGCTGCCGTTGCTTTGGCTGCTGTGCAATGTCGCAGCCGCCGGCGACCGCTGCTAGGTGCTGCTGCACGAAACCCCTACTGAGGCTGTTGCCCCACGTGGCTACAGCCGTTGCTGTGGCTGTGCATTAGTCACCGTGACTGTGTGCAGTGCCGCAGCTGCTGATCTTGGCTGCTCGTAACTGTGGCATAATGCCGCAGCTGCCGCTATTGCTTGCTGTTGCTCACCGCTGCTCCTCGGTCGCCACTACAACTGTTGCTCGCTACTCCAGCTGCCGGTAGCCGCTGCAACCCGCTTTGTGCTGTGGCTCAATGCTGCACCTGTAGTAGCCGCTCCGCACTGCTGTGACTGCTGCTCGCTGCTGCTCACTACTGCCTACTGCTGCTGCTCGGTCATCACTACGATTGCTGCTTGCTGCTGTAGCTACCGGCGACCGCTGCCGCCCACTGTTGTGCACCACCACCGCTGCCATCACTACTACGAGCAATCATCACCATGGTTGCTGCCTTCGCGCGGCTGCTTCTGCCGCTTCTGCTTTACGCAGGTGCTGTTCAGCTCCATCGTCAAAGCGGCTGCTGTCTAGCGGGCCCTCCCAGGACCGCGATGCACTCCTCTCGCGCTACGCGACGAGCTTTGGCTCGTCTCGCTCTGATACCAAAACAAACACATCAAGCACCCCTTCCCTTACACCCTTGCGTAGCCCTTCACAGTGTGGACTGCTTGGAACAGGCGACAGGTGAAATGGTGGTGTGTGCATCACGCTAGTATCAACAACGTGAGAGAGTGGTGAGAGCCTACGGGATGGAGCTCGTGAAGCGAGTCCACTCGTTGGCCGGCGAGAGGGAGCTCGCCGACACTCACCCAAAACAAGAAACAAAATCAAGGCACAAGTGCCCACGTGTCCCACACACCCACAATCTGAGTTTGGACCTAAACTATGTCTGTCTGAAGTACCACAAGTTCACAGGTAGGACCAACATAGGTCATCGAGCCACTGTAAGTCAAACACGAAAAATCCACAAGACCAGATTTAATGGAGACAATTTCCGAGCAGGCCCAGTGGTGGCGCAAGTGCACCTGGCGGCTGATCACAGCTGCTCGGCAGCCGCCGAGCTCGCATCTGCTCCCCCAGTCTTCCGTACCCTCTGCCTCATCAGGAGTCTGCAAGGCAATAGACGTGAGCCGAGAGGTCACAGTAAGCTGTATGTACAATATCAGAACTAGGCACCTCTAACAAATTTGTCCTCATAAAAGTACTTCATGCATTTTTGCCCGAATGGTTCGCATGAAGAGAGTTGAGCGTGCACGCTCGTAGTATGTTAAAAAAAAAAATCTTTCGTCGAAGATTATGGTCACCTTCACAACGATCACCACTGAAGAAATGTAAAACAACATTTCCATACGCACATGCACGGAGGCGTTGCATGTTCCATTTGCCAAAATTTCGACAACAGGTCCGCGTGTGACAGCTTATAATACATGTATTTTGTTCGTGCTCCCTGTCTTATGGCATCTCTGGCTTCAAAAGATCTCTCACCAAAGTTGACATGCACATCAGCTAACCAGAACAGGGACATTTTTATACGACCACGAGTATGTCACACTTGAGGGTCAGTCATTGCGTTGTTCTGCGAGCGTTGCAGTTAGTCTAGGTCCTCACTCCCCCTCCTGTCTCACTGTGCATGGTGTTAGCAACCATCCTAGCTTGAGGTGAGTCTGGGGGATGGAGGTATGTTACAGATTCAAAGCACAATTTCATTTTCATTATGCTCCCAATGTGGTACGATGGCGGGGGTTGGACGGCTAAGTACAGGCGAGCCATCGTCCCCATCAACTAGTCAACCCTGACGCATTCCCTGAATTAGCGACCCTCTCTAGTATGGCATAGCTTCATTTCAAGCTAACAACCACATGCACCATTTTGATGCCCCCTCATGGACGGATGATCTGAGTGACTGGTACACACACCTTGAGAAGGAACAGTTTTTGGAGCAACAGGCAGTGCAGTTCATCACCCCACGCTCCCTAGAACCCGGTACTGTCACCTACAGTCTTGGAAAAGTCCACCGTGTGAGACCTCTTCGCTTCATGGAACTTGACGGGAACACGTGTGTTGACGCCATGGATGCATGATGCACCGATTTAGACACCCTACTGTTGACAAGTATGTCTGAGGCACCGATGCTTTTCCTGCTTTGTTGTAAGCACTATTGTGTACGCTATCTTCTCGTTATGGTAACTTCAAATATTCTCCCCCTCCTTACAGAGCCTCCTTCGGAGGAAGATGTTGACAACAAACCCTCGAAGAAGAAGAAGGGCGGCAGCTTGCAGTTGTCCAAGGGCCTGGAGTTCTCTAACATGGAGGAGTGCCGATGTGCCATTGAAGACTGTGCCGTGGAGGAGTGCTTTCCCACCAAGTGGGAGCATGGTGGCATATGCGCATCATTGTGCACTGTCACATCTACCGCTTGCACAGTTGTACGTGGATCATCCATGCATGTATCAATGCCAAGAATGTCAACATTTCCTCCTGTGTGGAAGGACATCGTTGGATGCCCGGGCAGACCAAGGGCAACCCCGCTCGCAGCTACAAGTAAGCCCTTTACCACATCCACAAAACCATGCAGTGAGATCCGACAACAGACGCAAAGGCCCTACATGTTGTGGTGGAGGCTGTGACACACGAGAACGTATCCTACCAAACCACGTGGAAGGCGCGTGACAAGGCACAGGAGGAGATCATGGGCAAAAAGGTTCATTCATGGGGCTTGTTCCATGTCTACTCCACCGAGGTAAGCACATGTGTCATGCATGCCTTAAGTGTACAACATGTCTAAATCTTGTGCCATGATCCTGAATCACTTGCTATGCCGTCTATAATCTACAACAGATGAAGGCGAACCCAAACACTATCGCTGTGGCCTTCCAAGGTAACACAAAGCAGAAATTCAACCGTGCCTTTGTAGCTCCTAGAGCGTGCCAGTTGGGGTGGGCACAAGTCCGTCGCATCATCACACTTGACGACACGCACTTGAAGAATGACCATAAGCTGGTGCTACTCATCACGCAGTATTTCGATGCGAACAACAACTCGCTCTCGATGACGTACGCCATCTGCAAGGGGGAGGACAAGGATAAATGGGTTTGGCTCATGGAGCAAGTTGCAAATGCCTACTGGACTGTACAGGACGGTGGGATGGTCATCATCAGTGACCGTGACGCGGGGCTCATTGCCGCCATTCGCAAAAAGCTACCGTGAGTCAGTCACAAGTACTGCACCTACCAAATCAAAGAAAATGTGTGGATGTCCTACGGGAAGCATACATCTGTGGTCTTCTAGAGGCTGGCACACGCGTATACTCATGAAAAGTGGAACAACATCTGAGACAAACTTGCGGCTGTTACCGCTGGGACGTGCACCTATCCATTGGGCATCAACAGGGAGGGTGGCACCCCGCTGGCAACATGGTAAAGGTGGTATGGTTTGCAGGGCTGTGGCAGTCACACGACTAGCAATGTTGCCGAGTTGCTGAATGCCAGAAATGTGGAAGCACGGAAGCTGTTTCCATTCCATTACTTTGTAAGCCTCTACCTTTACGTGCAGAAAATGTTTACAACACGTAGCAAGGTTTCATATGGCGCCAAGGGCAACGGCACCCGGCAAGGCGCTGACGAACAACAAGTAGCGGACGCAAGACTACTACGTGGTTCACACCGGCAACCTTCAAGGCACAGTCACGGGTGCCAGTGGTGAGCCACACAATGTGGATTGCCAGGTGCGCAAGTGCTCGTGCGGCAAGTTCCAGGATTTCAACATCCCGTGCATTCACTCCTGCACCGTCCTCATCAAGAATGGGGTGGACCCGGAAGGCTACATGAACGTGGCCAACAACAAGGCAGTCTGGACGCACACCTACGACAATCCGATGCCTGGTGTCAACCTCAAGCTTTTGAAGCCGCTTGACAAGGGTTGGGACCCGCATGGCCCAGACCGGGGTCGTGGGCGGCCGCCTCGCAAATGCAAGCGGCGCGAGATGCTTCCGCATGCCAACCACATCTGTGCCAGGTGCGGGTTAAAGGGCCACCCTAAGCGGCGATGCATGACCCTGCCCATAGCTACTACGCGCGAGCTCATGCAAGCGCAGGAGTCTCTCCAACAGGCTGCACGGGAGGCTGCAACATCGTTGGGAAACAGCACAAGAGATGCAACCGCTGACAGCGTAGCCAGTTGTTTGGCAGGAAACAGCTGGTGTAGCAGCCACCATTAGCGCAGCAGGCAAAAGCGGTGCACAAGGAACAAGCGCAGCAGCCGGTACTAATGTTGTAGGTATTAGGGCACATGCCAGCACAGGCGTTGAAGAAAGCACACGCGTGGATGCAGATGCAAGCGCAATAGTCAGCACTACTACAACAACAGTGAGCAGCGCTAGCAATGGCACCATGCGTGCATCCAGGCGTGCTGCAGTAGTAAATTGAGCAGCAATCGTGGGACTGCAGACATAAGGGGCGACTTCACATGGTGACGAGGAAGAAGGCAGTGCGGAGAATGTGGTGACCTCACACAGGATTACGGGACAGACAAGAACCCCAACAACAACTACACGGACGGGAAGGAGGGCGAGGAAGGTGAGGACTACACAGGCAACGATGAGGGTGGTGTGCGGGGTGAGGTTTTGGGGTCAAAGACAAGCACATAGTAGATTTCGGATAGTGAGACCTTAGACGACGACTTCAATTGCAACGAGGAGATGAGACATGCACGGTTTGAGGCCGAAGAGGATGCATGGAGGTGGAAGTACATGATGATACACGGTATGACACAGGGCATGGAGTTTCCCTATGTGGATTTTGGCGTGTGAAGGTAATTGGACAATGAATGATGTTCATTTGGTGTCAGTGTTCATTCAATACATGAAATTCATTCCATATGTTATTGTTTTGCTGAGCACCTTCTGTTCATGTCACACATTACTTTTTTATGAAATTAGACATACCATGGTATGTTTTGGCTCGCATTACAACGTCTATTCATGTCTCCTCTTTTGCATGTTAACCTTTGCAGGTTACAACTTGGTAGAAGGTGTTGCATAACGTTCCCGACAAGAAAGTGCAGAGGAGAAGATTGACTCGTGGGATTCATCTACACAAGAGAAGAGGAGATGTTGTCTCTATGGGGGACATCACTTGTGGGAAGCACGGGTGCCAAATTACACGTGGCATAGGACTTAGTTCAGCATGTGATAGGGACCAAATGTCAGGAGCACCATCTGAGGAGGTGTTGCACGATGCACTGGAGTGTGTGGAATGACCTCCATGCGCAGCATGTGATGTCATTCTGTGGGTTCATAGTTGGCAAGTATACATTCAGGAATGGATTGCCTCCTATGATTTGGGACCTCTGTACTACTGGTGTTATTGATGTGTTTGGAAAATGATGTCCCATGCTTACATTTTTCTTTGTGTACATGAGAAGCTATGCTAGAACTATGGACATACACGTCTAGAGAAGGAATGGACAATAATGAACATTGCTCGACATCTCATGAAACTATGGATAGAAGTGCGTCTTTTTGTAGTCCTTTGCAGGTTGTATGCATCAGTCTATAAATTAATGATAATTCATCCCCTTTTTCATACTTTCATGTCATGAAAGAACGAATATAAAAAGTTGTAGTATGTTGAATGATGTTGTTGGAATTCACACACAGAAAGAAATTGTCACTTTACATGTTAAGCGGAATTGACCAATGCACGCATGTTACTACATACGTTAATTATAACACAAATGTACATCCATTCCTGGTCATGTTCAAAATCCATCATACATTCCATGAAACCCCAACCTTGAAATACTTAGAGAAAAGTAGAATTTTGCTTTATCATCTAGGTAAAACTGATCTTTACTTAAGTTCCACGGTTGGTGATGGAATTGTTAGACTGTGGTAGGGCAAGGAAGATGCACGCGGTACACTGTGAATGACATGAGAGAACAAAGGAGTACAAACTAGATGATTCTCTAAACGTTTAGGGTACTTCGCAAATGCATTCGTGACATTCAATTACAGGTTGCTCCTACACGACACAACTGGGGACTAGGCGGCTCAATTGTTGACCAAGTGTTACGGGAACCGAAGGTCGAGGCCGGTGATTACGTCATTATGTTGACGTCAGATGCATATTACGTCATTATGCTCATGTCAGATGCATATTTTATGCATCAGACATGCTCCCATATTTTTCTACGTGGAAAACTGTGTGAAATCGATCCAAGAACCGTGTCACTCGGTGCAGGGACAAGAAATATACGGCTGTACAAAGGTGGGTGGCGTACCTCCAGAAAACAGGAGACGTACCAGTTCAACCCCGAGCACGGCGGAGCGACTTTCTCGCCCACTGCAGGCAAAGCACCCCTGGATGGATGCTTAGCCAATAAGGCAAGGTTCATTAGGGTCCATGGGCACTTTGGGATGGCGGCTGGAGCCGCATTTACAAGCAAGGGCGCTTCGGGGGGCCGTGACCTCCGCTGGCGGTGCTGCTAGCAACAGTCACGCATGGAACACTCAAACGGCCATAACTTAGCCGTTTCTCCACAGATTGAGGTGTTCGTTGGTACGTTAGAAAGCCCACGACACATACGACATGATGCATGTGTTATTTGAGTGATTTCACCTTAGCAGAGGGTTTCAAAATGCCAAGGGTCTCTCGGCTAGCTCATAGGAGCTGGTACATAAGGAAGCCTGCGAGTTATTCTAGGCATGCCAATCTTACCCAGAGACTTTGTACATTCCTTGTACTGAAATTATAAGTCTAAGGATTCATTCCTTGCCCAACTCTCCTCTTTCTCCAAGTATCTCCTTGCACATGTCCATTCAATCCTACAAGTCAACCACAGCGTACCTTGGTGCAAACACCGCCGGGAGGGTCGCACGAGGGGAACCTCGACCACTAGCAGTGGTCTTGCTTCTAGGAGAGGGTCGTGCGGCATCTCAAGGGCTTGCCCACACACCAAGGGGTCGAGGGAGGCTTATCCCAAGGGCTCGGCATGTGACCGTCACACGGGGCGTCCCTCGGTTCACATTTGGTATCAGAGCGCGTGGACGTTCGCTCGGCTTTCGCGCTTACGCAAGGGAGGTAACAGATCTGCCACAACTGCATTTTTCCAGAATTTTTTGTCACAACCGGAAGCATGGCAGTCGCGGCATACGACCAGGCCTATCTCATGGAGGAGATCCGGCATGCTCTAAACAAGTTACATCAAGAGAACCAGCAGTTGTGTGCAGAGGTCGAGGCGTAGTACGTCAGCCATGGGAGCAGTACGTTGGGGGGTGCCGCATTGGCATCCGCACCTGCCTCTTGGCGGCCCAAGCCGAACGAGCCGGAGTTCTACACCGGCAAGGGAAGTGCGTGCGAGTGGCTCATCACAGTTAACTGGTACTTCACAGCGTTGGGTGTTCCCGTGGGAGACGATGCCACAAGAATGGAGTATGCACCTACGCTACTCCGGGGAATGACGCTGCAATGATGGTCGCCATTGTGCCGGTGGAACGCTGCTGGGTTGCCAAACGGGCTGGGGGCCGGGGCGCGGCTTCATCAATTGCTGAGTCTACTGCTTGAGAGGGATGTGCAACTCGGTGCGCGGGCGTTGACAGAGAAGCCAACGATGTGGGAGCAGTTCGAGATGATGCTTCAGGCACACTTTGACCTCCTCACCGGCAGCCGTGCCGCACGTGACAAGATCAAGCACGTCAAGCAAGGCGGATTGGTCCAGGACTACACTACGTACTTCATGGCTTTGGCGGTACAGACTGACGACCTCTCGGACGCGGAGGCGTACGACCGCTACCATGACGGCCTAAAGCCGCACGTCCAACGTGAACTCACGGTACTCGGGTTGCGGACATTTGTAAAGTTGGTCTCGGCGACGGAGCGTATTGATGCGATAAACTACAATGCGCGCCGGACCAGCTATGTAATACAACCACGGGTGGAGCAGCCGGGTCATGCTGTGCTGATGGAGGTGGATGTAATCCAAGCCGGGCAACAGGACGTGGGCGGAGAGCAAAGACTGAGAGGAAATTATTGGGCTTGTGGCAAGGAGGGACATCGCAAGTGAGACTGCCCTAAGCGCAATGCACAATAGGGAAATGGGTAGCAACAGTAAGGAGGGAACAACCTACTGTTGCATGTCTTTTGTTCGCAAAGGACAACACCAGCCCTGAAAGGCTTTTGCCGATTATGGAGCTGCCTCAAGTCCTGTTGCGGGATGAAGGTGAGACCCGACAGTTTCCGGGGATCATCCTAGAGCTGGTTCTTGAGATTACAGAGGGGAGTTTCAAGGGTTGGAGGAAGCTATGCAGTCTGCTAGACGACAACGTGAGTCATAGCTTCTTCAACGACAAGTTGGCGACGAGGTTGGAGCTCGCACGGCAGCCGGGGACGTCAGCCAAGGCGCGAGAGGTGTCTGAAGTGGTGGAGTGCGGCAGGCCTCTCGTCCAGCACAAGGTCCATATGGGTGAGTTGGTGTGCGATATCGAGTTCCAAACTTGCCCTATGGATTATTACAATTGCTTGATCGGCCGGGATCAGTTGCACGTCTGCAATCCGGAGGTGGATTGGAGGTGCAACTGGATGGCCATAAAGGCAGACAGAAAAAATCTCACATTGTCGTTGTGGATGGATGAGGAGAAGGAGTCGGATGTGGTAGAAGTAGGGAAGCAGCTGCACGTCATCAACTTGAAACAGTTGAAGCAGTACGAACGCAAGGGCGGCAAGGTTTACTTGGCATGGGTGCATTCACAACAAGTAGCAGAGCTGTAGATTATAGTAGTTGAAGCAGCAGAGGAGCAGCCGGTGGAAGGTGCAAGAGCTCCAGAGTTGGCTCCCGGTGTTGGGGAGGTGGAAAGAGTTCGTGGACGTTTCCCCAGAGGAGTTACCAAAAGGCCTGCCACCACGACCTGACATCAATCACAAGATCAAGGTGGTGCCAGGTTCGTCACCAATGGTGCGGTCTTACAACCACATGAGCGACACGCAGCTTGCGGAGCTCAAGAAGCAGTGGGGGGAGTTGGTGGATTAAGGGTTCATTCGGCCGTCAGTGTCTCCATACGCGACGCCGGTGTTGTTTGTGAAGAAGAAATAAAGCGAGTTGCGGGTGTGCGTGGACCACCAGGTGCTCAACAACATCGCGGTGAAGAACCGCCACCTGTTGCCACGGGCCGAGGAGTTGTTCGACCAGCTTTGAAGCGCACGCGTCTCCAGCAAACTGGACCTGAGGTTGGGGTGTCACCAAATCCGCATGGCGGAGGAGGATGTGGAAAAGACAGCGTTTCCGACGCGATATGGACATTTTGAGTATCTCGTGATGCCTTTTGGGCTAAAAAATGCTCCTACTACGTTCATGGCGCTGATGAACCAGGTGTTCCACCCCTACTTGGAACAGTTTGTGGTCGTCTTCCTCGTCGACATCCTTGTCTACTCACGGACAATGGAGGAGCACAAAGAGCACCTATGGAGGGTGATGGAAGTGATGAGAAAGGAGTGGCTATTCGCAAAGCTAAGCAAGTGTAAATTCGCTGAGCACGAGATGGAGTTCCTCGGCCACATTGTCAGCAGGAGGAGGATCCGCATGGACCCAAAAAAGTGGAAGCAGTGAGGGAACGGCCAGAGATGGCGTGCGTGCGAGACATCCAGGGTTTTATGGGTTTTGCGAACTACTACCGGAAGTTTATCCGGGGGCACGTGGCAATGGGAGCACCCTTGACAGACTTGCTCAAGAAAGGGCACGAATGGGAGTGGGGTGCAAAGAAGGGGCAAGCCTTTGGTGCAATGAAGGCTGTCATGTTTCAAGCCCCAGTGTTGTTGCATCCGGACACGACAAATGAGTATGTGTTGGCGACGGACGCGAGCGACTATGCAATCGGCAGGGTGCTGATGCAGGACCAACGGAAAGGGTTGTAGCCCATTGCGTACTAATCCAAGAATCTGAAAGGGGCTGAGCTCAACTACCCAATCCATGAGGAGATGCTCGCGGTGGTCCAGGCCTTCAAGTAGTGCAGGTGCTACGTTGAGGCACGGCAGTGTGTGGTGCACACGGACCACTACATGCTCAAGTATCTCAAGTCGGATCCGAACCCGAGTCGTCGTCAAGAACGGTGGATGTAGCAGTTGGAGGGTGGCTTTGACTACGAGATCCAGTACAAACCAGGAAGTACCAACCCCGTGGACCAGCTTTCGCATCGCTCGGACATGGACGTGCATGCGATCATGGTGCTGGCGGGATCTCCAATCATTCGGAGCCTGCTTGCTCATGGGGATGCGGACGACTAGGAATTTGCCAGGAGTACGGTGAAGGGGTACAAGTGGGATGGCCAGTATTGGCGGCGTGAGAAGTAGAACCAGATTGTGGTACCACGGAGTGCGTAGTTGCAACAAGCGCTGTTGGAGGAGGCGTACGACTCACACTACAATGGTCATTTTGGCCATGAAAAGACCTTCAAGACGCTCGCACACCAATATTAGTGGGCAAAGATGGGAGAAGATTACAAGGAGTACGTGAGCAGCTGTGACAGGTGCCAAAGAATCAAGTCATGGAGGGCACGGGTGCCAGGAGAGCTACAGTCGCTACCAGTGCCGGAACGTCTGTGGACAGACATCTCACTTGACTTTGTGGGGGCTCTTCCATAGAATGCAATGGGCAACACTACGGTGTTGGTGATGGTGGACCAGTTCAGCAAAATGGCGCACTTTATTCCATGTGCTGAGAAGTTCACGGCAACAGAGACAGCTCAACTCCTCTTGCAACACGTCATCAAACTTCACGGGGTGCCGAAGTGCATGGTCTCGGACAGCGACCCACGCATCACTTCCCGGTTATGGGAGGAACTCTTCAAGAAGCTGGGCGCCCGTGTGGCTCTTTCATTGGCCTACCATCCCCAAACTGATTGTCAAACTGAGCACACCAATCAGACCATGGAGCAGTTGCTGCGGGGGCTCTTGGAGGCGGATGGTAAGGGATGGGAATGCAAGTTCCCAGTGGCTGATTTTGCCTACAACTCAGTAGTGCATGCCTCTACAGGACGGTCTCCCTCTGAGGTAGTGTATGGGATGTAGCCTACATTTCCCTCAGGCATGGCAATGGGATTGGACCTACCCACTATGCAGTAGTTTACAAGTGACTTCACGGAGGTCTGGCACGGCGTACAAGATGCACTTCACTAGGCGCAACAGCAGATGAAGCGGCAAGCGGACAAGCACCGGACATCCAAGGAGTTATCAGTGGGACAAAAGGTGCTGCTAAACTCGCGGAACTTGCAGTTGGCGGGGGTGGGCAACGACAAGCTCAAGCCTCAGTGGGTGGACTCTTTTTCCGGTCAAGGAGAAGCTGTCCGTAGTGAGGTACGAGTTGGAGCTGTCGGACCACTACGGGATCCATCCCGTATTCCACGCTTCTCTTCTCAAGGCCTACCAGGAGTCAGATGCGTAGTTCGCAACATGGGGACAGATTTCTCCTCTACCGGTCTTGGTGGAGGGTGAAGAGGAGTACGTGGTGGAGAAGATTATCGGGAATTCGGAGGAGTACGTCGGTGTGGTAACGGGTGGAATTACCTGGAATAATGGCTCGGCTATGGGCCTGAGCACAATTGTTGGATCCCCGAAGCCGATTTCCACAGGGGTGGAGCTGTCAACATGGTCCTCCGAGCGTACCAGGAGCGCACCAGGGCGGTGCGCCCTCGGAGGGGGGGTGATGTTATGGGAGCCACTGGTTGAGGCGGTGATTACGTCATTATGCTGATGTCAAATTCATATTCTGATGCTCCCATTGTATTTTATGTGACAAACCGTGTGAAATTGACCCAAGAACTGGGTCATTTGGTGCAGGGATAACAAAAGTTACGGCCGTGCAAAGGTGGGTGACGCACCTCCAGAAAAAGGGAGACGTACCAGTTCGACACCGAGCACGGTGGAGCTACTTTCTCGCCCACTATAGCCGAAGCGCCCCTGGATGGATGCTTAGCCAATGAGGCAAGGTTCATTGGGGTCCATGGGTATTTCAGGATGGCAGCTGGAGCGGCATTCGCAAGCAAGGGCGCTTCGGGCGGCCGTGACCTCCGCTGGCGGAGCTATTAGCAGCAGTCACGCGTGGCGTACTCAAACGATCATAACTTAGCCATTTCTTTATGGATTGAGGCATTCTTTGGTGCGTTGGAAAGCTTGCAATGCCTAGGACATGATGCATGCATTTTTTTTCAAAATTGTACTTCAGCAGAGGACTTCGAAGTGTTGCTCATTTATGCCCCTTTGGTCACTGCTTAGCGGACAGGTTGGGCATGCACTGCTCCCTCTGAGTCCCCCAAACATTGTTTGTGGTGCAAGTCCAAGTGAGTCACCAGCAATTTAGCGCAATGGATAGTATGTTGGAATTAGGGACAACAGGTCATGCGATCAAGCCTGATGTGAGCAGGAAGGTTTTTTTACCTTTCTGTAGAGAGGAAGTTTCCTAGACATTTCTCCATGCATAAGGAGGATGTGGCACTTGGCGATCAGTGGATACACCAATTGGCGAGCTGTTGAGGTGGTGTGGAGTGGCCACTCCCAAAAGTGCCACTACCCACACAACTTACATGCCAGGCCTAGGAATATTTGTACCAGGCTCATTCCTCATTCTAAATATACAACTGGCTTTAGATGCTCCTCACATGGCTGACCAACTAAAGAACAGTATGAAGAAAACATTGGTTGGTCTAAGCCCCAGGAGTTAGTCTTTGATTAGCACGTCGCGTGAAAGGGACCAAGTATTAAGTGGACACAGTTTCTAGCAAGTGATTGCCTAGGAGCTGCTCAGTGTGGAACCGTGATCATGAGTGTGATATCTTCTCCTAGCTGAAATGCTAGGAGCGGACGATAGGTGTTATTGTGTCAGCCCTGTTTTCTAGTCCGTTGGCCTCGGGCCGGTTGACAAAGGGTTATGGGCCCACACTGACCAGCTGTAAGGTACGCTTCTCTCAACTTTGGTACTCTCCCTCCAGGTACGTGCATCAGATCCATCGGCTCCATCAGCTCCATCTGCTTCATCAGCTCCAACGGCTGGATTTGCACTCAGCACACAGGGAACAAGGACAAGCTCTTCCCTTGGAGGCAAGATCCTGGGTTTGCTATTGTTAATTGTCTTCTCTATCTGCAAGTGAACATCGGCTAGAGGGGTAAGCGACGGATCTACACCTTTAAACTGGTAGAAAACACCAGCTAACATCAGCCTACATCGGCTTCAGCGTAGCAGAGACACAGAAAGCAGAAAAGGGCACCCAAAAATGGTTTACCCATAAGGAGCAGTGGGGGTTGCCACAGGGCAGTCCTCAAACTCAACAGTGGCTGCCACAAGGCAGACCAATGGAGCAATCATGAGTGTGTTGGCTCTAGTGGGTGTAGAGGCACCCTCAAGGATGCCTAGCTCTCACTGGTTCACGCTACCAAGGTTTGGGGCAGTCAAGGGTCACCAATGGTGAAGAGTGTGGAGCACAAGGATCACGAATGTGAGTGGGCAGAATACGTCGCATTCAGTAGAACTGAATTGAAAGGCATTTTTGTTACTTAGCAAAGTAAGATTACATCAGATTCTTATAGCCTGTGATCTTAGCTTTCCAACGCATCCAAGCACGCCCAAATCGGAGCAGTAGAGCCCTTGCTACGGCCTTCGAAGTAACCCTTGGTGGAGCCGAGCCGCCCACCATGCCCACGAACGGGAGTGAAGGGAGGCGCTTCGACGGTGGCCTGTCGAAGCGCCCTTTCTGTCATCCCAACGTGAGGAGGGGCTCCCCTTGGTCCAGGGGACCATCCAAATTCATTCCTTCATGGCCCATGTGCCTTTGGAGCCCATTGGAGATGAACTAGGATCACTGGCGGTGGATTATCCCGCCACCTATGTCGGGTACCAGATTCCACACGCCCAACACCCGATTTTCGGGCTAGGCTAACTTTCTGAATACTCACTCAAATCGAGCAATTCAAAGCTCGATCCTACATGGAAAAATCCAAGGAATCCAAATCTAAAGTCAGATCAGGTATTCGACCACTCCTCAGTGGTCGGACCAGGGAGTACACTCAACGGCACTTATGGCAAGGGGCACACCATGTCAACAGAGTGCTACCTCACTGCCACAAGGTCTTGGACCCTTGGGAGGAATCCCCATTTTCGAGGGGATTGACTTTCCCCTTTGAAGATGGCAGTTCGAGCTGGCGATGAAAGTACTCGGCTTCATCAAGATACTGAAGGGAGAGGAGCAGGTTCCCGCGGAGGACACAGTCGAGCATGAGGCATGGATGGATCAGAATGATATTGTCATGTTATTCCTAAGCAACGCAATAGCCAAGAAGTATTGCGGAGTACGCACTGGCTTCAGATGCTTTTGACAAGCTCAAGCGTTTGCACCAATCCACCTCCCTCGTAAGCAGACTATTCATCCTACAACGGCCGATTAGCATACGGGTGAATGAGGGAGAGTCCATCCCTGATTTCTTATAGGAGTTTGAAGGAATCCTTGGCGAGGCTCACCAAATGATTTGGGAGCTTGACAAAAAGATGCAGGCCATGATCCTCCTCATGGCACTACCGGGGAGATAGAGCCCAATGATCACCGTCTTGGGTGGTTGGAAGAAGAATGACCTGACGTATACGGTAGTATCCAAGTACGTGCGGATTGAGGCCACACGCCGTAGCGGCAGTGAGGTTAACTTCTTAGCCTATGCTGCATGCTACAATGGCTGCGGGAGCAAAGGGTCAGCCTCTGGTCAGACCGGCAGTAGTGTAAGCGGTGGCGGCGGAGGCAACAATGGCGGCAAGGCTCCCAAGCAACAGGAAAATTGCCGCAATTGCGACAAACCTGGGCACTAGGCAAGAGAGTGCAAACCGCCAAAGAAGGAAGATGGCGAGAGCAGTGGAAACAAAGGTAGCAAAAAGGGTGGAAAAGAGGCCACCAACATGATGGCTCAGAGCACGCCTCCGGCAAAGGGAGCGGCACTGCTCAGGCCAGGAGACTTTGGGCTCGACTCCGGCACTGACCATCACTTCAGCAATGACCAGGCTGGATTTGTCTCCTTCGGTCCAACTAAGTGACGGTTCAGATGTGCAAACGGCAGCATCGTGAACGCAGAGGGCGTGGGAGAAAAGGTGGTGAGCATCAGCCTGAAATGTGTGGAGAAGGATCTGCGCCTGCGTGACGTGGTTTACATCCCCTTGTTTGCTACAAACCTTTTGTCCGTGTCAAAAACTACAGACAACAACATGATGGTGGTGTTCACGCAGAAGAAGGCGGTCATCATCAAGAACGAGGACATCAAGGTACTCTATTACAAAAAAGACCTTGTAGCTCAGGTCCCAAGAGTCGACGGGCTTTACGTACTGCAAACAAATGTGGGAGGGAGCTCGGAAGACGAGGGTCATGCAGGTGCGGCAGAGGCAGTGGTCTCGGCACCAACGCAAGAGAACACACCAACGGCAACTCAGAAGGTGTCCTCTATCACCAAGGACGGAGACACTGAGCTGTGGCATAGACGCTTTGGGCACGTTGCAAAGAGCATGCTCCATGTCATGCAACAACAACAAGTTGTCCGCGGCATGGAGGGGTGCACAAAGGATGTGGCTGGCTGTGGCAGCTTGTGCGAGCCTTGCCTCCAAGGCAAGACAAAGCAAAAGCGCTTTGAGTGCAACGGCCGTCGTGCAAAATCCGTCCGGGACTTCAGTGACACTGATGTGTGCGGACCCTTCCGCACGGCATCGAATGATTGAAGTAAGTTCTTCCTGACCTTCATCGATTACTACAGCTGCAAGATGTGGATATACTTCCTCAAAACAAAGGGAGAGGTCCGAGAGAAGCTTGAGGATTTTGTTGCCATGGTTGAGCGGCAGAACGGAAAGAAAATCAAGGCGCTGCAAAGCGACAACGGCGGGGAGTACGAGGCATGCGATGGCTGGTTGCGGCAACGCGGCATTGACCATCAGACCAGGACACCCTACACGCAACAGAGCAACGGTGTGGCTGAACAGATGAATCAGACCATCCTTGGCATGGTGCACAGCATGCTCTTCGACACAAAACTCCCACCACATTTTTGGATGGAAGCTGCAAGAACGGCATGCTACCTCGTCAACCTCACTCCTGCAGCTGCTCTAGACAGGCTCGGTAAGAAAAAGGGCAAGCAGCAGATGATGCCACAGGAGGTGTGGTCAGGAAAGAAGCCAGACGCCTGACACCCGAAGGTCTTTGGCTGCACCGCATGGACAAAGGTCGAGGCAGGAGAAGGTGGCGGCAAGCTAGATGCAAGGGCATGGAAGTGTGTTATGGTGGGCTATGAATCTGCTCACACGACCTACCGCCTTTGGGACCCGACAGCAAGAAGGCTTATCACCAGCCGGGATGTGACCTTCGATGAGAGGACACCAGGCAAGGGAGAGCCGCTTGATCCCACGCAAGCTCCAAAGCAGGGAGAGCGGTTGGTGCTGCTGGAGTCGGGGGATCAAGCTCCTGAAAACTGGCAAGTGGTGCCAGTGGAGAAGAGTGGTGTGGCAGGGAGAGCGGCTGCGCAGGCTGACGCAGCGACGGGCTCTGACACGCAGTCGAAGATGTCCAAGGACTCTGAAACCAGCTCGGAGGCCAGTGGCTCTTCACCAGAGGATAATTCAACTTCAGAGCAGCCTGCACCACAGGAGTAGCAGCAGAGCAGAGATGAAGCACCAACAATGTTGCGCCGTAGCACGCGGCAAAGAAAACAAATGCCACAGTACGACACTGACAGTGGAGGCTAGACAGGACTGAGCTGATCCTGTTTGGCTCAGGGAGAGCCGCTCACTGCGGTAGAGGTGTTGACAAGGCCCGATGCAACCAAATGGAAGGAGGCGGTGGACAACGAGCTCACATCCATCGATGAAAATGGTACATGGGTGCTTGTGGATAGACCCGCTAACGCTCATGTGGTGGGCTCAAAGTGGGCACTTAGGGTGAAGCGAAAGCAGGACGGCAGCATCGACAAGTACAAGGCGAGGGTCGTGGCGAAGGGATTCTCACAATGCGCAGGGTTTGAGTACGATGAGGCCTTCGTACCGGTTGTCACGTTTGCCTCCATCAGGTCCCTGCTGGTGGTCGTTGCCGCCAAAGACCTAGAGATCCACCAGATGGACGTCAAAACAGCGTTCCTTTACGGGAAGTTGGACAAAGAGGTGCTCATAGAAGTGCCGAAGGGGATGGATGCAGCCATAGGAAAGGTGTGTTGGCTGGTGAAGGCATTGTTACGGGCTGAAACAGGCCCCACGAATCTGGTACGAGGAGATGGACAGCGTCATGACTGAGATCTCCTTCGCACACTGCAAGAATGATCCCTACGTCTATTTGCGGGAGGAAGAATGTTGCTTGCTGCTTGGGGCGTTGTATGTGGATGATCTGATCATGTGTTCTTCCTCGTACAAGGCCCTTCTGGGCCTGAAGGAGCAGTTGAGCTGTAGGTTCAAGATAAAGGACATGGATCCTCTCGAGTACTACCTCGGGATCGCCGTCCACCACAACCGCAAAGCATGTACCATCGAGCTGAACAAGACCAAGTTCATCATGGACGTCTTGAAGCGCTACAACATGGAGGATTGCAAATCCATCAGCACCCCCATGGCCTCCGAGTGCAAGCTCTCCTCCTCCATGACTCGAAGCAATGAGGAAGAGCGGTGGAAAATACAAAACATTCTGTACCAGTCCACCGTCGGGAGCCTCATTTACACGATGGTGGAGACGCGACCTGACATCGCTTATGCGATAGGTCAGGTAAGCAGGTTTGTGGCTAACCCTGGGCTACAACATTGGCAAGCCATGGAGCGGATCTTTTGCCACCTCAAAAATACACGACACGTGGGACTTCAGTTTGGAGGTCTCGAAGGATCAGACTCGCTGCGACTCACGTGCTACACCGATGCTGACTGGGGAGGGCGGATCGATGACAGGAAGTCCACCTCGGGCTTTGTCTGCCTCCGCTATGGTGGTGCGGTTTCATGGACGAGCAGGAAGGAGTACTATGTCTCGCTTTCTACTAAGGCAGAGTACATTGCACTCTCGGAAGTGTGTAAGGAAACACAGTGGCTTTGTGGTCTGTCGATGAGATCAAGGCACCACAAGAGGAAGCAACATTGATCCGCATCGACAATGAGAGCGCCAATGCTATGGCAGAGGACAACATGATCTCCCGGCGTACAAAGCACATCGACATTCGGTACCACTACTCACGCAACATTGTCGCCAAGGATGTCGTGGAACTAGAGCACGTTAAAACCAAGAGGATACTTGCGCACTTCTTGACGATGTCGCTTGATTGCGACTTGCATGCTGCAGGCGTTCAAGGAATCGGCATGGTGGATACAGGAGATGAGGAATAAAGACCAAGACAGCGATGGTGTGCAAACTCGACACAAAGATACGGGTTCATGCAAAAGATGATTACCACGGCAGGTGGCCAGAGGTGTAAGGGAAATATTGTTGTTCTTTTATGCCCCTGTGGACATTGCTTAGCGGACAGGTTGGGCATGCACTGCTCGCTCGAAGTAGGTCCCTCAAACCTTGTTTGTGGTGCAAGTCCAAGTGAGACACCATCAATGTAGCGCAATGGGTAGCACATTGGACTTAGGGACAACAGGTCATGCGATCACACCTGATGTGACCAGGAAGGTTTTTTGACCTTCCTGCAGAGAGGAAGTTTACTAGACATTTCTCTATGCATAAGGAGGATGTGCCACTTGGCGGTCAGTGGATGCGCCAATTGGCGAGCTATTGAGGTGGTGTGGATTGGCCACTCCCAAAAGTGCCACTACCCACAAAACTTGGAGGCCAGGCCTAGGACTATTTGTACCATGCTCATTCCTCATTCTAAATATACAATCTGGCCTTAGATGCTCCTCACAGGACTGTCCAACCAAGGAACAGTTTAAAGAAGGCACTGGTTGGTCTAAGCCCCAGGAGTTATTCTTTGACTAGCACGTCGCGCAAAATTGACCAAGTGTTAAGTGGACACAGTTGTTAGCAAGTGATTACCTAGGAGCTTCTACGTGTGGAACTGTGATCCTGAGGTGATATCTTCTCCTAGGTGAAATGTTAGGAGCGGATAGCAGATGCTATTGTGTCGGCCCTGTTCTCTAGTCCGTTCGCCGCAGGCCGGTTGACACGAAGCGTCGAGGGGCTCTTGGCTAGCTCATAGGGACTGGTAAATAAGGAAGCCTAGGGGTTATTCTAGGCATGCCAATCTTACCTAGAGACTTTTTACATTCCTTGTACTTATCTATAAAGTCTAAGGATTCCTTCCTTACTCAACTCTACTTGTTCTCCAAACATCACCTTGCACATATCCATTCAATCCTACAAGTCTTCCGTAGTGCACCTTGGTGCAAATGCCGCCATGAGAGTTGCACCGCGGGATCCTCGGTCACTAGCAACGGTCTTGCTGCTAGGAAAGGGTCGTGCAGCATCTCAATGATTGGCCCACACACCAAGGGGTCGAGGGAGGCTTATCCCAAGGGCTTGGCATGTGACTGTCAACTCGTGCGTCCCTCGGTTCAAGCCAAGACTCCCACACACCCGGACAGAACAGGGGACGTAGAGTCCGCATTCTACGGCCTAACATCCAGCACATAGTTCCTGGATCTACAGGATCCGGTAACCATGATGGTAAGGGGTTCCGAGTTCTCCAACTGTCCCATTCCTCCTTCATGATGGACCAAGCATGTTGTGCAGCTATGGGGTCCATGGGTGGAGTGGTTGGGTCCCAGACCGGCCCATTGGTGAGGTGTCCGTTAGTACAAGCAGAGGTCTTTCTGTTGGCTGTCATGATGTACATACAAACGGTGTAGGCGTAGAAGGATGTCACCAATAAGACGGACAGTACCTACGGCACTGATTACAGCTTGATGCTTCTTTGAATGTATAGTTAGACTGTGAATATAGAATCTAAAGGAAAAACCGAGCAAGATCAACCCAAGAATGGGATCAATCCATCAAGAATTGAGGAATTTACGCCCGGCCAAATTTGGACCGGCCGAGGGGAAAACAGTTGACGGGAATTCATTCCCAAGGACCAAGGCTCGACCCTTGGAAGACCCAACAAGGCCGGAGCGCACCTTGGATTTTGGTTAGTCAATGAGTTAAGGATTACTGAAGACCAAGGGCACTTTAGAAAGGCGTCCCGATGTGTTATTACCAGAAAGGGCGCTTCGGGCGGCCGTCACCGGTGCTAGTGGTGCTGCTAGCGGAACATTGCCATAGTTCACAGAAATGGCCATATCTTGGCCCTTTTTCTATGAAATAATGCACTTCTTGGTGCATTGGAAATCTGGGAAGATGAACTACGTGATGTTGAGGAAATAACACTCATTATAGGCTCGTATGGAGCCGCACATGACTCAGCGACCTTGGGTCACCTAGGATGTGTCATCATGTACATGTAGCCTCGTATGTTGACACTTGAATAACAAGTACAGTTTACTGCCACTTTTCCACATGCGTTCCTGTGCTCCCCCAAGATGATCCTATGCTTCTGCAAATCCAAAAAGATGTGCACCGCCTTCCCCTTGGTCACCGGTTGGTACCTACACCATCCGGTTGAGGCTAGCAAACCGCGCCCGGTTTACACTTGGTATCAGAGCCACCCTTGGCTCAGGGGCACAATCATCTACATGGCAACCTCTCCTGGTCAGCGTAGACTAGCACACATCTTGTCTATTTGGCAGATTCGTGCCTAAGGCCAACCACACACTCCAATGACAAGGCGGTAACTGGAGGACCTGTTGAGGAAGAAGTTGTTCAGGTTGTACGATGACTTCATCCGGCATGTTCGCAATGGCCGCGACATTTGACGCGCAAGGCAAAGTAACAGCAGCCGCAGTATTGAAAAAGTTGCTCGTCCACATGCAGGCCAAGATGGACCTGTTAGAGAAACAAAATGCGTACCTCAACCAAGAGCTCACAAAGCGTCCAGTGACAACACCAGTAGCAGTTACCACCACAATCATAACTGTTGTGGGTGTCCCGAGCCTATCCAAGCCAGAGCTGTTTGACCGTTTGAGGAAGGATTGGCTAGCTCCACACGCTTGGATACTTGGACTAGAGATGTATTTCACCGCCATCAATGTGGATGCCTCAAGGTACGAGGCACGTCACGACTATGCCATGACCCTGTTGAGAAGGGTATCGTTGGATTGGTAGGTCGATGTGATGTGGTCCAATCGAAATGGCAGTGGTGCAGTAATGGTCGCTCACATTGTGATCGTGACCAGAATCTCAACCCCATCAGCTCCAACCTCTAGTAGTGGTGATCCTATCCTCAAATGACTGACCTCATGGAAGGAGTTTACGGAGTCGTTCATTTGGCGCTTCACCGTGGGTAACATGAGCAACAACGTGCGCTCCAAACTTCGTCGACTTTGCCAAACTGTCAGTGTTGCTGACTACACCCATAGGTTTTATGAGATTGTTGCCAACTGTGGCTTTGACTCCCATGAATTGTGCTTCCATTGTAGCAATAGCCTCAAGAACTACGCTTGCGCTGTGACGATGATGTACGGCCTCAACGACAACATGTCGGAGATAACTGCAACAGCAGAGCGGTATGATAAGCGCATGCAACAGGCTCATGCCAACATCCACAACTCTTTTGGTGGTGGTTATGGAAAGTGGGCCGAGAGAAATGACATGCCCATGGAGATTGGATCATTACAACAGCGCAAGTGTTACAACTGTGACAAACCTGGCCACATTGGGCATGATTGCCGGAGTCCAAAGAAGGACGACAACAAGGGTAAGTGTAAACCGAGGGGCGCCCGGCGTTACGGTCATTGGCCGATCCCTTGGGATAAACCTCCCAACCCTTCGACCCCTTGGTGTGTGGGCCAACCCTGTAGATGTCGCATGACTCTCTTCTAGCAGCAAGACCACTGCTAGTGACTGAGGTTCCCGTCGTGCGACTCTCCCGGCGTTTGCACCAAGGTGCACTGCAGAAGACTTGGAGAATCGAATGAACGTGTGTAAGGCAATACTTGGAACACAAAAAAAATTGGGCAAGGAATGAATCCTTTAGACTTGATAGATGAGTACAAGGTAATGTACAGAGTCTCTGGGTAAGATTGGCATCCCTAGAACAATCCCTAGGTTTCCTTATGTACCAGCCCCTATGAGCCAGCGGAAAGCTCCTCGGCATCTCGAAGCACTCTACCTAGGCGCATTCATACAAATGATACATGCACTGTGTATTAAGTGCCACAAGATATCCAACGGACCAAAGAACGCCTCGATCCGTGAAGAAATGGCTAAGTTATGACTATTTGAGTAATCCACGCGTGACGACCGCTGGCAGCACCAATACTGAAGGTCACGGCCGCCCAAAGTTTCTTGCTTGTGAATGCAGCTCTATCTGCCATCCCGAAGCACCCATGGCCTCCAATGAACCTTGCCTCATTGGCTAAGCATCCATCCAGGGACGCTTCGGCTGCAGTGGGCAAGAAAGTCTCTCCGCCGTGCTCGGGTTCAAACCGGTACGTCTCCTGTTTTCTGGAGGTGCGCCTTCCACCTTTGCACAGCCGTATCTTTCTCTTCCCTGCACTGAATGACCTGGTTCTTGGGTCAATTTCACATGGTTTTTCACGTATAACATAATGGAAGCATCAAAGTATGCATCTGACGTCATCATAATGATGTTATCACCGCCTCGACCTGCGGCTCCCATAACATCACCCCCCTTCCGAGGGTGTACCGTCCCGGTGCGCTCCTGGAATGCTCTGAGGACCGTGTTGACAGCACCGCACATGTGGAAATCAGCTTCAAGGATCCAGCAGTTGTACTCAAGCCCATTTAGGAGCCATTACACCTGGTACTGCCACCCGTTATTACACCGAAGGTGCCTGAGAATCTTCTCCACCACATACTCCTCTTCACCCTCGACCAAGACCGGTGGATGAGGAGTCGGTCCCTGCACCGCAAACTGTGCATCCGGCTCCTTGTATGCTTTGAGATGAGAAGTGTGGAACACGTGATGGATCTCATAGTGGTCCGGTAGCTCCAACTCGTAGCTCACCGCAGACCGCTTCTCCTTGACCGGAAAAGGGTCCACCTACCGAGGCTTGAGCTTGTCGTTGCCCACCCCCTCCAGCTGCAGATTCCGCGAGCTCAACAGCATCTTTTGTCCCACTGATAATTCCGCGGCTGTCTGGTGCTTGTCCGCTTACCGCTTCATATGCTATTGCGCCTTGTGAAGCGCATCGCGTACGCCGCGCCAGACCTCTGTGAAGTCACCTGCAAATTACTACACAACAGGTAGGTCCGATCCCGTTGCCATGTCGGAGGGACATGCAGGCTGGACCCCATGCACTACCTCAAAGGGAGAGCGCCCTGTAGAGGCATGTACTGCTGAGTTGTAGGCAAACTCAGCCACCGGGAGCTTGCATTCCCATCCCTCACCATTCGGCTCCAAGATTCCTTGCAACAGCTGCTCCATGCTCTGGTTGGTACGTTCCGTCTGGCCTTTCGTTTGGGGATGGTAGGCCGATGAAAGAGCCACACGGATACCCAGCTTCTTGAAGAGGGTCCCCCAAAACCGGGAGGTGAAGCGAGGATCACGGTTTGAGACCATGCACTGCGGCACCCCGTGAAGTTTGACGACGTGTTGCAAGAGGAGTTGAGCTGTCTCTGCTGCCATGACCTTCTCCGCACATGGAATGAAGTGCGGCATTTTGCTGAACCGTTCTACCACCACCAGTACCATGGTGTTGCCCGTTGTGTTCCGTGGAAGACCCCCCACAAAGTCAAGTGAGATGCCCGTCTACGGACGTTCCGGCACCGGTAGTGGCTGCAGCTCTCCTGGCTTCCGCGCCCTCCGTGAATTGATTCTTTGGCACGTGTCACAGCTGCTCAGGTACTCCTTGTAATCTGCTCCTATTGTCATCCACCAGTATTGGTGCGCGAGCGTCTTGAAGGTCTTGTCATGGCCAGAATGACCATTGTAGTGTGAGTGGTGCGCCTCTTCCAACAGCGCCTGTCACAATGACGCACTCCACGGCACCACAATCTGGTTCTCCTTCTCACGTCGCCAATACTGGTCATCCCACTTGCACCCCTTCACGTATTCCTGGCAAAGTCCCCGTCTTCTGCATACCCGTGTGCAAACAGGCTGCGGATGATTGGAGATCCTGCCAGCACCGTGATCGCATGCATGCCCAAGTTCAGGCGACGCAAAAGCGGGTCCGTTCGGTTGATCCTCCCTGGTTTGTTCTGGATCTTGTAGTCAAAGCCGACCTCTAGCAGCTCTATCCTCCATGCTTGACGATGACTCAGGTTCGGCTGCGACTTAAGGTACTTGAGCGCATAGTGGTCCGTGTGCACCACACACCGCCGCACCTCAAGGTAGCAACTCCACTGCTTGAAGGCCTGGACCACCGCGAGCATCTCCTTCTCGTGGATCGGGTAGTTGAGATCAGCCCATTTTAGCTTCTTGGAGAAGTACGCAATGGGCTGCAACCCCTTCCCTTGGTGCTCTATCAGCACCCCGCCAATCGCATAGTCACTTGCGTCCATCGCCAACACGAACTCCCTGCTCGTGTCCAGATGCACCAACACCGGGGCTTGACACATGGAAGCCTTCATTGCATCAAAGGCTTTCTCCTCCTTTGTACCCCACTCCCATTGGTGCCCCTTCTTGAGCAAGTCTTTCAAGGGTGCTCCCATTGCCATGTGCCCCCGGATAAACCTCCGGTAGTAGTTCGTAAAACCCAGAAAAACTTGGATGTCATGCACGCACGCTGGCTCTGGCCACCCCTTCACTGCTTCCACCTTTTTTGGGTCCATGCGGATTCCTCTTCCGCTAACAATGTGCACGAGGAACTCCACCTCCTGCTTGGAAAATTCAAACCTGCTGATCTTGGAAAACAGCCGCTCTTTTGTCAGCACTTCCATCACCGTCCACAGGTGCCTTTGGTGCTCCTCCATCGTCCGCAAGTAGACAAGGATGTCTTCAAGGAACACGACCACGAACTGGTCTAAGTAGGAATGCAACACCCGGTTCATCAGCACCATGAACGTAGCAGGAGTATTCGTTAGCCCAAAAGGCATCACGAGATACTCAAAGTGTCCACAGTACGTCCGAAACGCGGTTTTTTCAACATCCTCCTCCGCAATGCGAATTTGGTGGTACCCCAACCCTAGGTCAAATTTTCTGAAGACGCATGCGCCTCGTAGCTGGTTGAACAACTCCTCGGCCCTCAGCACTGGGTAGCGGTTCTTCACCGTGATGTTGTTGAGCGCCTGGTAGGCCACGCACATCCGCAGCTCTCCCAATTTCTTCTTGACGATCAGTATCGGCGCCGCGTATGGAGACACCGACGGCCGAATGAAGCTCTGGTCCACCAACTCCCCCAACAACCTCTTGAGCTCTGCAAGCTCCGCGTCGCTCATGCGGTTATGAGACCGCACCGTTGGTGACGACCCTAGCACCACCTTGATCTTGTGGTCAATGTCGCTCCTCGGCAGCAGTCCCTTCGGCAACTCCTCCGGAAAAATGTCCCCGAAATCCTTGAGCACCTCCCCAACACTGGCAGGCAACTCTGGAGCTCCCGCCCCTTCTATCGGCTGCCCCTCTACTGCTTCAACCGCTGCAATCTGCCGCTCTATTGCTTGTTGTGGACGCACCCATTCCAAGTAAACCTGGCCATCCTTGCGTTAGCACCGCTTCAACTACTGCAAGTTGATGACGCACAGCTGCTCCCTCGCTTCCACCACTTCCGACTCCTTCCCCTCACTTTGCCACAACGGCAATGTGAGATCTTTCCCGTCCGCCTTCACGACCACCCAGTTGCACCTCCAATCGACCTCTGGATTGCAAGCATGCAACCAATCCCGGCCGATCAGGCAATGGTAATCATCCATAGGGCACGTGTGGAATTCCATGTCGCACACCAACTCACCCATATGGACCTTGTGCTTGACGAGAGGCCTGCCGCACTCCACTCACCTACCGTGCCTTGGCCGACGTCCCCGGCTTCCGTGTGGGCTCCAACCTCGTCGCCAACTTGTCGTTGAAGAAGCTATGGCTCGTGCCGCCATCCAACATTCCGCGTAGCTTCCTCCGACCGTTTAAACTCCCCTCCGAAATCTCAAGAACCAGCTCCATGATGATCCCTGGAAACTGCTGGGTCTCACCTTCATTCCACAATAACACTTGAGGCAGCTCCTTAATCGGCAAAAGCCTTTTGGGGCTAAGGGTACACACCGATGCTGAATCGCGATTCTCTGAGTAGAATCGGGATTGCGAGGCGGTGCCACGAGGCAGAATCGGAATCGTGATACCCAAGCCAGGTATCGCGATTCCTCTAGATATCACGATTCTTGACGATTCTACCACATTGTCATGAGACAGTGATTGCATGTACCCTACCAACGACGGAACCCAAGTTTGTGACATTTGACAACATATATTTTACCATATTTTCAAACAACGTTGTCAGGTTTTCACCACCTGCATCAAGACTGTACTATAAAATGCACGTATGTTGTTAAAGAAGTCACTGATTATCTGCACTTGTACACTTCTAACATAATGTTACATTCATGTCTCTCAGCACAAAAGACCCGTGTATGTTATTTGTTCTCTTTCTACCAGACTTCACATAACACGTTGCATGGATCATCTGCCTGTTTTCAATGAAGATTTGAACATTGTAAAGATACATGCAATTCATTGCATTACATTGCAGCAACACACAGGCCGTAATTGAGAGCAACAAACAGTGGAGATGTCAAATATCATTGCATTCAGTGGAATTACAGAAGCTTTGCAATGGCATGAAGTTTATCCTTACTACACTACTCTAATCCTCCTCCTCATCCTCCACGTCGTTCCCCATTGCATCCTCCATCTCCTCGTCATCATTCAACTTAAAAATCTCCAGACCTTCCAACATCTCTGCCGCTTTACCAACCAACTGTTCCAACTCCGCCTTCTTGCGGAGATCGTTCATCCTCTTCTCCTCCGCGATGAGCTCCTCCGCCACGACGCCATGCGGGCTGGCGGAAAGTGGCGGAAGTTTGGCTCGTTGATCCAGCTCTTCATGGTGAGGAGTTTTTCAACGGTCGGGTGGGCCAGCGACTGCCGAAAGTCGGTGACGATGTGGCGTCCCAAGGAGAAGAGCCGCTCCGATGGTGTCAACGTGGCAGGCACACCGAAGTGGTCCATGGCTGCGAGGTGGAATGTTGGGAACGCCTTCGCCACCTTCTTGTAGTACTTCAGCGCCTTGGTTTTCTGCTCCTTGTTGTCGAGAGTAGCCCACCTTGAGACCTCCGCCTCCAGCGTGCCCACCTCCTCCTCTTCCACTTCTGCCGGTCGTGGCTCCATGAACATGTCGGCGTACGGGTCAGCAAGTGCAGCTTCCATGAGCTCATTTTCCTCTGTCGGAGGGCGGGGCCTCAGCCTGCGACTTGTGCCAGCCTGCAGCATGCACACACATGCATGTGTGTCAAACATGCATGCAGGTGCAGTTTGTTAGAAGCTTAAACAAGCGGCATTCCTGAACAGGAGAATGCAAAAAAAAAAACTGCTGAGCTGTGTAACCGAAGCTGCAACAATATGCAACTGAAGAGAAAGTGCAGCAGAATGCAAAAAATCCCCTGTAAGTTAAACACTACTTTAACTGCAGACACGGTAGTGCAACAGATTTGCATTTTACCACAAGTGAACAGAAACTGTGCCATTGTGCACACCAAAATGGACAGTCATGGGTAGCACCTGGGAGGAGGATCCAGCACTGGAGGCTGCTCCACTTGAGCCTTGCTGTGAGTTCACCTGAAGCATGATCACATGCAGTGCACAGAAAACACTTTTTACAAATAAGGAACCCGGGATAGAAACTGAGACGGACAAGTGAAAAGCCAGTACACTTTTTTAGGCATTGAGCAGAAATGTGCAGCAGAAGTGACTCACCACTGCACCACTGGCGTTGGTGGTGGTGGTGTTGCCCTGAGTTGACGTTGCTGTATCAGCAGCCTCATGCTCCGCCTCCACCCCCTCGTGATAAGGCCGCAACAACTCTGTCACGCGCACCTCGAGATCGGCCGGCGTGAGAAACCCCATGAGCTTGTGCGTACTTGGGTAGTGCTGCAGGCGAAACCGCGGGTCCAATGCCGTTGCCAGAAGATGCCGATCGGTGCACAGCCGAGCGTACTTCTCCAATTTTGTGGAGGCGTCCGTGAACCCACTCTTCATGCCGACAAGCATAAGCTCCTTGTTGTTGAGCTTTCCTGCTTTACCACGCTGCCTGCTCTTCCGCTCGGCTGCCGTTGACTTCACCAACCACTTTGCCAGCTTGTCCAGCATGTTGTCGCAGAAGGGGATCACCAGAGACTGCGTAGGATACTTGCTCCCGCTGATTGTGTCCATGTAGGACTTGAACGGCGTCAGAATGACAATGACCAATGCAACAAGCTCCCGCTCCTCAAACATAGGGAGCAGCACTGCACCGTCCCGACCATAGCCCTTCAACCACCCTTCAGATGTCAAGAGTTGAGTTCCACCTGGTCTCAGTGTCCAGGTGGCGAGACTCGTCTTTCAGCCCAGCGGCTGTCACCTGTGAAATGAGCGACTGTTCACGTAGTGTGCTGCAAGTGGCAAAGACCGCGACTGCACGGCACTTTGACACAATCTCAGCGACCTGAGGCAGCTTGATGAGGTCCTGCACGGCCAAGTTCATCACATGGCCAAGGCAGCGGATGTGGCCGGCATTGGCGAAGGACGGCTTCTGAGGGACGATGTAGTTGTTGATCAGCGAGTCGTTGATGCTCTCGTTGTCTACGGTGAGGCAGAAAACCCGATCCCAGAGCCCCCAGTCCTTCAGCGCCCGCAACAGTGCCTCAAAGAGAACCTCAGCAGTTGGACTCACAGGAATGGCTGGGAAAGAGAGGGAGTATTCCATGAGCTTGTATTCGTCAACCCAGTGAGCTGTAACTCCCAGGTATTTCATGTTGGCGTTGCTCTTCCACCCATTAGCGGTGAATGAGATGGCCGACTCCATGCCCTCCAACTGCTTCCTTATCCGCGCCTTAAATGCCGCGGCCACAAGAGCAATCTGCCGGCTTATGGTCATGTGTCCCGGCAACTCTGCGCTTGGGTTGCAGTGGAAAAATGCCACCTCCAGCCAGTCCGACTCCATCGACAAGAACGAGACGTTCTTGTCGATGACGTGCTTCCATATGCACTGGAAGTAGCGCTTGTTGAAAACCGCGCCAACGCCAGTCATGCCTCGCGATGCGATGCTGTTCTCTGGACCTGCGGCCTCGGTGGCAGCCTCAACGGGCACGGTAACCGCGTTTGCGGCACTCAACTAGTTCCACGCGTCTTGCTCCTTCGCCTCCTTGTACTGCTGCTTGTGACTGTTGCGCAGGTGTTTCCACATGTTGCAGGTGTTTCCATCTTTGCAGGAATAGCCCTCTGGCCGCTTGTTGCACAATAGGCATTTTGCCTTCCTCTCCACCAACCCCTTGATTACTTTGAAATACGGCCACACTACCGAGGGCTTCTGCTTGCCCTTGTCACCATCTCCTTCATCCCCGGAAGACGAAGATGATTCGTCATCCGGTGGTGGTGGTGGCGGGTCGTCGTATGCAACCTGGGTCATGGTGCATGGCTGACTTCGGCCGGGCGGCGATTTTTCCTAAGTGCAAAATCGGGACAAGTAGCACCTCGGGAGGTAATGGCTGGTGCGGTCGACCCACTGCGGGCTCACTACTTCGAGCTCACTGCCGGCCTGGTGCGCTAAACCACGACGACGTGGTTCGTTAAGTCGGTGGTGTCCGCGGAAGTGCCGATGCCTGTCTAGGAGCAACCCCCTTGCTAAGCCACGGATACCCCCCCCCCCACACCTCCGGCCGTCATTCGGTTACTCATTATGGCCGGACGGGTGGGGGGGGGGGGGAGGAGGGGGGATGAACGGATGGAGCGCATGATTCGTTCGATCCATCCAACACCAACGGCAATTGATCACTGTCGGCGGTTTGCTGACAAAGAACTCGCCGCCGGCGGGAGGCTGTCAGCGATAAAAAGTGTTGTTATCTGAAAACCTCACGGTTTGAACTTATGAACTGAGTTCAAATCGTGATTTGGGAAAGTGACATTCAAGACAAGTAAAATCGGTGGTCGAAAATGGAACACTGGACCTTGGACAGGATTGCGATCATGCATGCAGCATCCAGGTAGCAAAGATACGTTTTTCGAGGATCGCATATGGAAATTAATTTGTGTAGAGTAAAAGAACCTACGATGGGTACGGTAATAAACGCGTACACAAACACTGCAGAAAAGGCAGTAAACTTGAATGAAAAGTTCTTGCACATGCGGTGAATGGATATTGCAACCTCGTCCTCAAATGAATGCCAGCAATGCGATTGCATGAACCATACCAACCAATGAGGGGTAAGAACTCTGTCATGAGAGTGCTGACTGGGCAACACCAAAAAAGAGTTTCAAACTTGGGTACATGCAAATTCGAACCGGACCGTTGTGAATTTTTTAGTGTGGTGTAGACATCACAGACCAAGAATCGCAAGTACACAAGGTACCCAGTACTTTAAGACAGTTCATCGCGATTCTGAAGATCCGCGATACCTGGGGATGGCCCGGGGGAGAGGGGGAGGGCGGGGAGGGGAGGGAGCCCCCCCCCCTCCCACTGGGGAAGAAGTCGTTCCGATTCCGATGCAATTCCTTCCCCATGGAATCGGAATCGTGGGTACAACGAGGAATCGTAGAACCGCGGTACTTTCATCGCAATTCTGAGAACCTGGGTGCACCCTTATTTGAGGCTAGTGATGTCCCTTGCGGATGAAATACTTGCAACAATAGGTCTCCTCCTCCTCACTGCTGCTGCCCGTTTCCCTACTGTGCTTTGCACTTGGGGCAATCCCGCTTGCGATGTCCCTACTCGCCACAAGCCCAACACTTGCCTCTCGGTCCTTGCTGTCCGTCCAGGCCCCGCTGCCCGGCGTGGAATGCATCCACCTCCATGGGCACAGCCTGACCCGGCTGCTCCACCCGTGGTTGTGTTGCATAGCTGGTCCAGCACGCATTGTAGCTTACCACGTCGATGCACTCCACCTCCGAGACTAACTCTGCAAAGGTCCGCAATCCGAGCACCGCGAGTTCACGTTGGACGTGTGGCTTCAGGCCGTCATGGTAGCGGTAGTACGCCCCTACGCCCGAGAGGTTGTCAATCTACGCCGCCAAGGCCATGAAGCGTGTGATGTAGTCCTGGACCGATCCGCCTTGCTTGAAGTGCTTGATATTGTCACGTGCGACCCGGCTGCCGTTGAGGAGGTCGAAACGCGCCTGGAGCATCGTCTCGAATTGCTCCCACGTCTCTGGCTTCTCCGTCAACGCCCGCACACCAAGCTGCACTTCCCACCCCAGCGGTAGACTCAGCAATGGTTGAAGCCGTTGCCCCCATCCCATCCGGCAACCCAGCGGCGTTCCATCGGCACAATGTTGACCACCACTGCAGCGCCATTCCCCGGAGTAGTGTAGGTGCATACTCCAGTCTTGTGGCATCTTCTCCCACGGAAACGTCCAACGCCGTGAAGTACGAGTTCACCGTGAAGAGCCAGTCCCTCACACTTTCCTTGCCAGTGTAAAACTCTGGCTACTTCGGCTTGGGCCGCTGAAAGGCAGGTGTGGATGCCAATGCGACATCCCCCGACGCACTGCTCCCTTGGCCGACGTACCTCGCCTCAACCTCTGCAGGCAGCTGCTGGTTCCCTTGGCGCAACTCGTCCAGAGCACGCCAGATCTCCTCCATGAGGTAGGCCTGGTCGTATGCCGCTGCTGCCATGGTTCCGGTTTTGATAAAAACATTTCTAGCCAAACGGAGTGTGGCAGATCTGGTGCCTCCCTTGGGTCCGCACAAAGCCGAGCGAACGTCCACATGCTCTGATACCAAATGTGAACCGAGGGGCATCCGGCGTGACGGTCACCCTGAGTCCCTGGGAAAAACCTGCCAACCCTTCGACCCCTTGGTGTGTGGGCAAACCCTAGAGATGTCGCACGACCCTCTCCTAGTGGCAAGAACGCTGCAAGTGACTGAGGTTCCCGCTGTATGACTCTCTCGGCGGCGTTTGCACCAAGGTGCGCTCCGGACGACTTGGAGGATCAAATGGACGTGTACGAGGCAATACTTGGAACACAAGAAGATTCGGACAAGGAATTAATCCTTTAGACTTAATAGATCAGTACAAGGAAATGTACAGAGTCTCTGGGTAAGATTGTTATACGTAGAACAATCCCTAGGTTTCCTTGTGTACCAGCCCTTATGAGCCAGCCAAAATCTCCTCGGCGCTCCGAAGCACTCTACCAAGACTCATTCATGCAAATAACACATGCATCATGTAGTACGTGCCACGTGTTCTAACGCACCAAAGAACGCCTCAATCCATGAAGAAACTGCTAAGTTATGGCCGTTTGAGTACTTCATGTGTGACGGTCGTTGGCAGCACCGCTAGCGGAGGTCACGGCCGCTTGAAGCGCCCTTGCTTGCGAATGCAGCTCCATCTGCCATCCCGAAGCACCCATGGCCCCCAATGAACCTTGCCTCATTGGCTAAGCATCCATCCAGGGACGCTTCGGCTGCAGTGGACGAGAAAGTCGTTCCACCGTGTTCAGGGTTGAACCGGTACGTCTCCTATTTCTGGAGGTGCGCCTTCAACCTTTGCACGGCCATATATTTCTCGTCCCTGCACCGAATGACCTGGTTCTTGGGTCGATTTCACACGGTTTTTCATGTAGAACACAATGAAAGCATCAAAATATGCATCCGATGTCATTATTTTGACGTTATCACCGCCTCGACCTGCGACTCCCATAACAGTAAGCGACAAGGGAAGGGGAAGCAAGCCACAAAGGAAGCAGAGAAAGCAACAAAGGATTCGGAAAACAAGGAGAGCCGGGATTAGATGGTGTTAATCTTGGCTCCTCTTAGCCCAAATATCCAGTTGACCGTCCATCTGAATGCCTTACGACAATTAAGGGGGTTTGTGAGGTCAAGACATGGGATACGGGGTATGAGGAGGAATAGCCTGCACTTCTCTTGGGGGCACGAGTGAAAGGCGTCAAGGGGAAGGTGGGGATTCTATTGTATTGTGGCGCAAGCTACAGTTTTGTGAGCATGGAGTGTGCTTGGAACTGGGGCCTTGCACTCACGAGCAAGAAGTGGACAGCTGACCAAGTGGATGTCACGATTGAAGTGGGGTACCTGGCCCGTCCCCTCCTTCGCGTGGAGAAGCTTCACATAACGACCGTATACCGGGTGTGACCAATGAAGGATTATGATATGATCCTTGGTCGTGTCTTCCTCTACAAACACAACCCCACCATCAATTGGGAGGAAAGCACCATCTCAGTCAAGCTCAAAGACAAGGAGTATCCCCTACCTACATGGTCCGAGGAAGAGGCTGCGGAGGAGGAGACTTGCGGGGAGGAACTGTTGCAGTAGTCCACGCCTTGCAAGGAGGAATCAGCGCCTATGATGTTGAACTTGGTGCAGCTGAAGCATGCGATTCGAAAAAATGAGCAGATTTCTTTGGCATTCGTGCGAGATGTGGAGGACAATTTCGACAAACTAGAGGATGTGGTGCCTGTTGTGGCGCATTGTGCAACTTATGAACAACCAAGCGGCCAAGTCAAGTTTGCCGCGGTGCCCGAGTGGCTGCTATCTTGGTGCAGGCCCATATATTGCAATCGTTTCAATTCAAATTTTTCGAGTTGTAATCGACGTTTATGATCTCGGATTACTTGATTTGGAAGGTGTGTATGGAGTTCGAGGACGTGTTCCCTGACACCCTCTCGGCGGGTCTTCCACCGAAGCAAGACGTGGACCATTACATCGACCTCAAACCTGGAGCGTGCTCGTCTGTTCGTACAACATACTACTTGAGCAATACACAGGTATAGGAGCTCAAGAAATAGCTGACCGAGATGACGGAGCAGGGCTTTATCTGCCCATCCTCATCGCCTTACGCTGCACCCGTCCTCTTTGTTCAGAAAAATATGGAGGAGATGCGTATGTGCGTGGACTACCGGGCGTTCAATAAGTTAACCATCAAGAACCGGTACCTACTTCCTCAAGCTGAGGAGCTCTTCGATCAGCTCTGTGCGACTCGCTTCTTCATGAAGATCGACATCCAATCCGGCAACCACCAGATTTGCATCGAAGCCGATGATGTGGAGAAGACGACCTTCCGTACCCGCTATGGTCACTACGAGTTTGTTGTAATATCTTTCGGGTTGACCAGTACACCGACCACCTTCATGACAACAATGAACATCTTCAGGTGGTACTTAAATGAACTCATGGTGGTTTATCTCAATGACATCTTGGTGTATAGCAGGACGGCGGAGGAGCATGAGGGGCATGTGAAGAAGGTCCTCGAGATTTTTAGGAAGGAGAAGTTTCTTGCAAAGCTCACTAAGTGTGAGTTTATGGTGGGAAAAGCTGAATTCCTTGGACACATAATTGGCAATGGTCAAAGTGCCATGGTCCTGCGTAAGGTGTCGGTCGTGCAAGAGTGGCCGAAGTTGTGTAGTGTGTACGATGTGCAAGTGTTCCTTGGGTTTTACAACTATTATTAGAGGTTTGTCTTTGGCTATGCGGGAGTATCAGCGCCACTCTCCAATCTCACTCGCAAGGATCGTGAGTGGAGTTGGAGAGTTGATGAACAAGAAGCCTTTGAGAATCTCAAAAGGGCTCTGACCTCCGCTCCGGCCTTGCACATGACCGACAGCGGCCGTGCATTTGAAATGGCGATGGATGCATTAGCCCTGGCCATTGGTGGCATCCTTTGGAAGGATTTTGGCAACGGGTCGCAGCCGGTCACCTACTACTTGCACAAATTGTGTGGGTCGGAGCTGAACTACGCCATCCATGACAAGGAGATACTTTCCGTGGTCGCAGCCTTCAAGAACTGGAAGTGCTACCGCGAGGGACGAAAATGCATGGTCTATACCCACCACAACGTGTTGAAGTACTTCAAGACGTAGCCAAACCTGAGCCAACAACAAGTGCGTTAGGTGGAGTACCTCGCGTCGCACTTCAACTACGAGATTGTGCTCCGGTCGGGTCGCATCAACCCAGCCAAAGCACTCTCACTGCGACCGGACCTGATTATGTGGGTTGCGTCTCTCACCGTCCACAAGGATGCCTTCCTTGTGAAGCTCTTCACAAAGGAATACAAGGCGCATGGGGAATATGATGCTCAGAGATTTTTCTTTGAGGCACCGTATTGGCGACAGCACAGCACGCAGCAGGTGGTGGTTCCCGCGGTGCCCGCGCTTTCGTAGCTTATTTTGGAGAAGTGCCATGACAGTGGCCCGAGCGGTCACAATCCCGCTGACAAGACACTGAAGACGGTGGCTCGCTTCTATTGGTGGCCCACCATGTCATCGGAGGTGGCTGAATTATGCCGGAGTTGTGATGTGTGCTAACGCCACAAGGCACAGAGGTAAAATGCCCAGGGTCTCCTCCAACCCTTTCCATTTCCCGAACAGTTGTTGCAAGAAATCTCTATGCACTTTATCACAGGCTTGCCTGAGACAGCGGCAGGTGATAATGCGGTGTTGGTGGTGGTGGGTTGCTTCAGCAAGATGTCAAACTTTATTGCGACACATGATACGGTGAGTGGGGACACCACGGTTTGGCTGTTCTTTGAGCACATGGTGCACCTCCACGACGTGCCACGGTCCATTGTGAGTAACTGTGACCCGCACTTCACGAGCAAGTTCTGGCAAGAACTCATGGAGTAATATGGCAGCAAGGTGCAGCTGCCGACCAATTTTCACCCCCAAAATGATAGACAAACAGAGCAGGTGAACCAGACTCTGGAGCAGATCCTCTCTACAGTGGGTGATCTGGAGGAGGTGTCATGGGACTAGCGGTTATCGGTCTCTGAACCGGCATACAACTTCGCCACGTCCGCCTCCACCAGCAAGGCACCATTTGATCTGGTAAACGGGACGGTTCCCACCACACCTCTCAGTTTGCGAGCAACTTTTCCGTGGTGGAGTCTATTGCATGGGACTTCAAGCAGATTTGGACGGCGACACGTCATGCATGCAAGTGCAGCAAAAAGTTCAAGTAGACCGCTACTGCAATGCTCAAGGTTGGTGATCACGTGCTTCTTAACAGCACACACGTCAAGCTTCGCGGGGTCCGCTCAGACAAGTTATAACCCCGGTAGCTTGGTCCATTCGAGGTGCTCAAAATGCGGACATCCGTGGTGGCGTTGTTGGCTCTTCTGCCTTCCATGACTTTCCATCTCCAAGCTCAAGCTCTACCATGATCCAGCTGAGCATTTCCCTGGCCAGATTTTTGTGCCTCCCAATCTGGTGGTCATCAAGGGTGCACAAGAGTTTTAAGTGGAGGCCATCCTTGACCACCGTCATCGTGGTCGCGGATGGGAGTACCTGGTCAAGTGAAAGGACTACGATGTGGCCCACAAATCATGGGAGCCTGTCCGCAACTTGAACGTTGGTGGGATGAATACCATCCTCCAGGAGTACCAAGAGCAAACCGGGACGGCTCGCTCCTAGGGGGAGGGGTAGTGTAAGCTGGACAGAGCCAACGGTACTGATTACGGCTTGAGGCTTCCTTGAATGTGAAATCTGGTTATGGATTTATAATCTACACAACAAACTGTGCGAGATCAACCCAAGAGCGGGATCGATCCATCAAGAATTGGGGAAGTTACGCTTGGCCAAATTTGGACCGGCCGAGGGGTAAACAGGTGACGGGAATTCATTCCCAAGGACCAAGGCTCGACAAGGAATACCAAACAAGGCCAAAGCGTGCCTTGGGTCCTGGTTAGTCAATGAACCAAGGATCATTGAGGACTAAGGGAGCTTCAGAATGGCAACCGGATGTGTTATTACCAGAAAGGGTGCTTCGGGCGGCCTGTCACCGTTGCTAGTGGTGCTGCCAATGGCAGATTGCTGTGGTTTACATAAACGGCCATATCTTCACCGTTCCTTAACGGAATGATGCAATTCTTGGTGCATTTAAAATCTGGGAAGATGAGGCAATAATACTACATAATGCTGAGGCAATAATGCTTATCCCAGACATGTACGGAGTTGTGCACGACTCGACGACCTCGGGTCGCCTAGGATATGTCATTGTGTACAGGGTCTTCTATGTTGACACTTGAATCACAAGTACAGATTACTGCCACTTTGCCACACATATTCCCGTGCTCCTCCAAGACGATCCTACGCTTCCGCAAATCCGGAAAGGTGTGCACCGGCCTCTCCTTGGTCGCCGTTGTCACCTGTTGGTGCCTACACCATCCAGTTGAGGCTGGCACACCGCACCCGGTTTACATCACCGTAGGTCGTTTTGTACCGCATGACAGGATTTTGTCACATGGCACAACATATAGGTATGTCCCGGTTTGCATTGTGCAAGTTCGGGATGTAAACAAAAACCCTAATTGTACAGACGGTTATACCCGTGTGACAATGGCATTCGCTACATTAGTACAAAAAACTCGCTATTCGTAGAACGAGAGTGAATTATCACAAAAAACTAACCTCATGGATGCACCGACAGAAAAACCAAGCAACGTTTGCCTACCACTTGCTGTGTACCGATGTCGTACAGTCTAACATCAGTTGGATAGCGAGCCTAATGACCATCAATTGCATACGCAAAGTTTCATCATTTTCATTGGTCATTCGAAGCACCCGTGGCATGAAAAAACATGGTGGCATGTCACTCGTTCTTTAACATTTATGTGCACGTTATATGATGCTAGAAACCGGTTATGTTGTGTGGTTTACAACGCAAACCGGTGAACAACTAGTATTGAGTGATGTACGTTGGTCATTATCGTGTCCGTCGCTACCTCATTGGACGACAACATGATGACGGTGATGATAATAATGACGGACCATCCTTGGTGCTAATGCATATTGTATTGTGTCACATCACGTGTGATTGTTACGAATGAACGATATCGAACATATCATACCCCTCAAACATGACTCTGTTGCACCCGACACAACGCAGGTGTACGTATACCTAATGCCTCCCATGTGGATACAGTTTCATCCACTTCGGGATGATCGACTGCTCAATCATCGTGCAACACAGCAAAGTATAAGAACTTATGCAAAGCGGGGGAGTCGGCCGGAGTACATCGCACATTGTCAACGATGAAGTCCACCGTTGTCACGGCCCGACAACTGTGGACTTTGGGGGACGATGTGGACAAGGTAGAAACGAATATGAAATTTGGGGACTAAATAGAAATGAAAAAAAAAATTGGGGGCTATTTGGAGATTAAACTGAATTTGGGAGTTAATCAAAAATGATTTAAAACAAGGGGCACTTTGACGATGGTTTGCAAAAACTAGGGGCTACTTGGGAATTTCCCAGACAAAGTAACCCTTTCACAATCATTATGTGTCAATAGATGTTTAAGGATCCAGTGTTGCACTGAGGTGCATAAGGTCATATAGCAATCAAATCAATGTAAAAAAACTCACCATTTTGACAACCACGTCCATTCAAAACTTTCTCGTAAAATTCCTCTTTATCTTTGTCCTTGTTAAAGGCTACTTTCGCATGTGAGTCCTAAAAAAAAAAACAAATTAGGTTAGGAAATGTAGATGTGAAATTGAATATTCATACGAATTTCTTATGTTGTACTCATTTTTACACAAGGAAGTGTTCTTCAGACTAAATTGTGTGTATTCATAACATCCATACATGTGTCAATGAATATATACATTTGCATGCATACATGTTTGCTTTTTTCTACGTAAATATAGATTCACAGATTTAGATTATTTTCATTTTATGTATGCGTCCTCTATTTACACATGAACCTATGAACCTGGCGGACTTGCAAGTTTCCCCTATTCTCGTTGGACCATCTTTGTGTTGCCCCCATTTTGAGGATTATGTCCAAGTCGCCCCAATTTTGCATTTTTGGGGAATTATCTCCAGAATGCCCAGCCAAAATGAAAACACATCACTGTCTTACCCCCTATTTTTGACAAATTGTCTCCAGTTCGTCCCCATTTATAGGAAAATCTTGCGATAAGTTAAAAAGTAGGGGCAGCCTGACAATAAGTTAAAAAATGGGAGCATCCTATCCATAAGATAAATGGGGGTATCCTGAAGATGGTCTTGCTAGAATGGGGGCGACTTGGAGGTTAGCCGCTATGAGCCTACATCAACCTAATTTAATCAACTGTGGTAAATTCCATTCTAGATGATGAATTCTCGTCTTTATTTTTATATCTTTCAAGTGATGTGTATGTACATAGTATATAATCTTTGAATTTTTCTTCTTTAGTGATCTAAAACGTTTTTGGTTCTTTTTTGTAACCTCAAGCCAGGCACATAGCTTAGGCTATCTCGAGTTTCTCCAAACTGGACATTGGTTCCATGTCCAGTTTCTCCCACGTCCGGAGAATGTTGTGGCAAAGTAATCGTGTTTTGTCAACCAGTGTCGACCAGATCGTGTGAATGAAGCAAACTCAGTACATCTGAAAATGTTGACCCAGTCAAATATTTTCTGGTATTATCCGGGTGTCCTACATTCTGAACGAACTAAACATCACAAACTACGGGTCCACGAACCGATGAAAATAAGTTATTACGTAACCCAAATTTCGTTCTTGGTCGATCCGCCATTTTGCTCATGGGTCCACTAATGACAAAGCAAAGATTCTGACAAATGTACCGCACCATCAGGAATCGTACTGACTGACTTGAAAGATGGACACTACGGGTTGGGTTTGACCCCAACGCTCATTGTTTTTTGTAGACTAGCCCAAGAATTGGTCCCAGCAACAAAAAGTAAGGACAATGAAATGCTTATGTCGTTATTCCATACCAAAGATACCTTAATGATGTATGGTTTTTTTAATAAATAATTATTGAAATAGAATGATTCAATAATACTGTTATGAATTCAAATATTTCATAACAAGTGAAATAAATCTGAGGAATCATTTTCACTTTAGTATACAATCTTTGCTCCATGAAACACATTCATTCATGTTTTCAGCCATTTTGTGGTGGGGTTTAGGGCCAATTTGAATATAAACAGTTTTTTGACACCAACATGATGTTTTTTTGTCCTTTTAAAATAAAATAAAAGAATCACATTATTTTCAAGAATGAACCTTCATTACATGATTGTAGCAGGAGGGCCGGTTCGGCCCGTCGACTTCGTGATAGCGAAAGGGGTGGTTGTGAGGCACCCCTCGCTATTGCAAGGATTGGCCGGTGGTAACCCATCAGCTAGCTACCGGCCAGCCGGCGGCCGGCCGACTGGGTGGCCGTCAGCCAGTCAAGTGACCGGCTGGCCACCTTTCGGTGAGCCACCAGTCGCCGATTGTTCTGGTCGCTCGATCGATGGCTATGAGGTCACGAGGCCTTGAGGGCTGAATCCTGTAGCCTCGAGCCCTCATCCTCGCCCTCTCCTCCTCACCTCCTTGAATGAGTGAGTCAAGGGATAGAGAGAGAGAGAGAGAGAGAGAGAGAGAGAGAGAGAGAGAGAGAGAGAGAGAGAGAGAGCAAGGGAGTGAGGGGCGAGAGAAAAGCAAAAGTGCCGATGTGAAATTGCCAGACGTGCCTCTCATGTAACGATTTTCATGCCATCGTGTCAAAACAAAACTTGAGTTTACTTAGTTAGAACGTTGGGTTTTGTTTACAAAAAAATCATGCAAACTGATGAGTTCCAAGTACTACCCCCCTTGTTTGGGATCCACAATGAGGAGGTGAGGTAAAAACGGAAATGGACCTCCAGACACTTGAAATATTTCAGTCTCCCTAAACGGGTCCTTCATGACGATTTCCCCCAAGAGTGACGCAGCGGGGAAAATCCCTCCAGCAAGCTCTGGACACCATTATGCAAACTCCGACGATGAAACAAGTACAAGAGCTAGAGATACAACCATTATAGTGGTTTTTAGAGCAGGACGACCCTCGCGACCAAGTGTGCAACTGTTCCAGTGGCTACAAGAGATATAAAACACCGCGATCAGCCATAGCAAAAATAGAAAGGCCACAGAGAGGTACGGGCTTAAAACTTGACCGATTTAAGCGTCATAAATTACGTTGAAAAGCTCTTGAGGAGCACACTGATTTTCTGCTTCTTGCACTCCCCAATGGGGTATGTGGATTTTTCTTGGACGACATGGGGAGTGTCCATCCTTAAACCACCAACTCTTATCTTCTTCTAAAAACTTCCTCCTTCCTCCTTCATCCAAAAATCGGGACAACACTCTTCTCTAAGATTAGGGACTCTCACGACCTTAGAGCACCCTAAAAAGGAGGGTGACACCTTGAAGATTTTTGGCAGCTTCCCCAACGTCGCCGGCTCAAGGGAGACACCGCCAAGAGACGCAAAAGACGTCAAGGAACATGAAGAGGAGGCCAAGGAGGACAAGAAGACAAGAAAGAAGACAAGATGAGTGAGGGGAGAGCGTGCAAGGGTGGAAACTCTAAGCTAGAGTTAACCCTCCTCCCCTCCTCCTGACCATATCAGTGGCGCTCAAGTTGGTGTAGCCTCTTTGTGTCAATGCGCCGGATAGCAACGGTCTAGAAAACGGGTTCTGACATGGGAGGCCGCCAACCGATCTTGGTCTTGTCTTTTTGTGCAACGAGCCAGCTAGCCTGTGGACAAGGTGCATACCATTCAACACTTTGATCTCTTATCTTCATTATGTTTTCCTGGGATTTCTAGCTTGCATAGTTCCGTGAGTCACAGCTTAGGATTTTGCCTAGTATTCCTGTGATTGTGCCAATTGTGACAGCATAGAAAAACAGTATTTTTCTACCATGTGATTGTGGCGACCATTGCGGCCTAGAAAGACAAAAATATATTTTCTAACTACCTCACTAATCGTGAGAGCAAGTGACTTTATGAGACGACACCTCCTCGAGGTCGTGGAGTAACCCTTGCAACGGTCTTCAAGTGCTAGTCACACGGGCGACGGAATGGAAAGTGTCGGACTGTCAAGAACAACAAGGGCAAGATGGTGACGACCTCACCACACGCCCTCGGCAGACTCCAAGTTTTAGGAGCTGTCACCACGAGCATTATTGCCAAATCAAACGCAACCGTACCACCGAAGATAACCGGCGCCAAATTCGGCAACACCGAGAAGCATGCCATAACCAAAAAAATGCTTGACGAGCATGTCTACGTGCATGTAGATGACCCCCACACAACGGAGGACATGCTTGAGGTGGACCACACAAGCATGGACCCTAAAAAAGAGCACGACTCTGATGATGAAGAAGGAGACAAGGATTGTGATGATTGCCATCGTCATGCGACGAAATCGAGCCGATCACTTGAGAAGGGCAAGACGCTTGCCGGATTGCCTGAAGCTGCCAAAAGCAGCGAGGCTGTCGACAACAGCAACAACGCTGAGAGCAGCCAAGAGGGAAGTTCTCGTGAGCATGAGCCGGACAACGTCGTTACAAAGGTGATTCGCGATGATCGTCGGAGGCTTGCTGAGTTGGCTGCCGAGGCGGCAGGCAGACTCAAGATCACCACCGACGGTGGAGGTGCAGTACCATCCAGAAGAGTGGAGGTAGATCCTCCTTCCTACGATGTGGTTGTGATGGGGCAGACCAATGTCCACTAGAGCATCATCACTGATGACAGCCTCCTCTGGAAGGTGGGACTCCTCGGAGGTGTGTACAAAAATTGTATCCTCACGTTGTGGATAAAAGTGCAAGGACAGCACGCGACCCTTGAGGCTATCGCCGACGCTCTGAAAATATAAGAGCCAAAAGTTTGCGTTCGCCAACGTGATGTCCAAGATGAGGCAGAGCATCATGGAACTCAATCGTGATCGTCAGTTGTAGCGCCTGGCTGCTCATGAGGTAAACCATCAATGCGACGACCTCAACAGTGCATTGTAGAGTGTGACCCATGTGCAGATGCAAGAGCGATCACAATGGGCCGCAGGTGTGGATGCCTCCGCCAGTGGCAGCGAAGAATTGCCTACCTCGAGGACTTCAGGACCGATCATGAACACATCCTTCCTCCACATGTGAAGATCTTCCGAAAGGGCACAAAGCTGGTCAATTGACTGAATCGCATGGAGCACGGTCTGTGTGTCCACAAGGCACCAGTTAGTGAGTGGTGTAACCTCGCCATGACACGACTTGAAGACACGCTCCTCAAATACGTGGTCAGGGAGTGGGGTGCGTAGTAACCACACCTTGAGTGCCAGCCCATGTTATGGGAGGCCACCTGTGCTGACATGCGTAAGAAGTGCACCAAGCGCGAGGAGGCGCAGCGTTCCTTCCACAAAATCAAGGATTTCAAGCAGTTCGGTAGCTCACTCGAGGCCTACTTGAGCGAGTTCACTACACTAGAGGAGGAAGCCAAAAGCTTTACCAAGGGCGATGGGACCCAGACCTTCAAGTATCAAGAGTGCCTATTGTTGGAGTACTTGCATAATGGTCTGGCCACCAAGAAGCTCAAGAACAAGACCACCATGACGGCAACTAGCCAAGCTTGGATGAGCTGGAGCACGTTGCGAGACTACATGAGCGAAGTGTATGTAGCGAACCGAAAGCACTACTCTGATGCACGGCCAAACACGTGTGAATCACAAGGCCGCGACATGTGCATAGAAAGTGTAAGGGCTGGTGGGTCAAGTGGACAGTGGGACGGGGCCAAGGGCAAGCAACCCACAAACCCTCCAGCCAAGAAGGCTGGTGGACATAAGTTCCCCAACAACAAGCGCAACCACAAAAATGATGAGCTCCAAGTGGCGCGTGATTGTTGCAATACAACCTTCCGCGACGGGCTCTACCACAATTACATGCAGTCTAGCCACATTAGGGCCTAGTTCCCTAAGGCTACTCATGGTTGAAAAGAGGCTTCGGCATTGGCCGTAGCTGTGGTACGTCGTGGAGATGGTGTAGGAGGTCGGGGACGTGTCTGTGGACGGGGCCGCAGTCGCGACCATGGGCCTAATTGTGGAAACGGACAAGGCCGTGGCACGAGTTTTTCCCATTCTTGAGTGACACTAGTAGGGACCACTCATGGATAAAACTTGATCACGAGTGTGGGTTTATGCCCTCAGATAAGGATGTTAGAAAATTTCAGTTTTTGACAAGTTCAAAATCCGCTCTTGTTTTCTCTCCTCTTATTCTACTCTTACTGACCGACATTGTCCATTATACCTTGCATCTCCGGACAAGACGCATCGTCAAACATGCTTTGTGGTGGTGAAACCAATCACTGTACAAGAGTTGTGTGACCCAGTGACTGGAGCAAAAAGGTAAGTTCAATAATGTTCGCGGTATCTTTGGTCGATGATATCGACCCAGTAAAATTTAGAGGCTGGAAGGTGCTAGTCGAATTCACACGCTTCCACAAGATGTGGAATTGAGTAGGTGAATTGTGGGAGTTGCGGCGCCCGCCGCACAGATTCCAACTTTTTCACAAACTCAGCTTGCCATTGTTAAGCATTTTCACTCAGAAGAGTGGGAGTAACATGATGATGTAGTTCAGAGGACTCTTAGCTGGTGATTCAGTGAACGTACTGGCTAGCACTAGAGAGGATGACTCTATTTTAGCTTTGGCTTCATCCGACAGGTGGGCCTAAAGTACAAGCCATCAAATAGCGTAGTTGTCGTCGGTGATAACCGGACAGCAATAATTTGCATTCAAGCTTATACACAAAGTGTCACATTGAAGGTACTCAATCTTCTTGACCCATTCCACATGTTGTGAGGTGATCCCTGTCTTCACAATAAAAATGCTCTGATGTACTTTCAATCAAAGCACTTGATCCTTTTGAAATGGACAGTATCACTTTACATTGATTCCGAGTACGGAATTGTCACCAACCCGAGTAAAATTCCATGCCAGCTTGCCTGTGATGCAGACCAAGAGACATATTCGACAAGGTTTTCAGTACTTCTTGGCTCAGTTGTAGAAAGTGGAGGACAAAGTGAAGGAAGACATGCCACAAGGGATCATATCATTATTGAATGATTTTTCAGATTTATTCCAAGACCCACCTGCTGGGCTTCCACCTGAACGGCACATGGGCCACATGATTCCGTTACAACAAGAGGCAACTCCTCCGTTCAGATCCATGCATCGTCTTAGTCTAGCAGAAAGGTGAGAGGCCGAATGCCAGATCAAAGAGTACCTTGCGAAAGGTTGAATTAAGCCAAGTAGTCTGCCGTACGGTACGCTGATCCTTTTTTTAACAAAAAAGACGCTGCTTTACGCATGTGTGTGGAATACTGGACATTGAACAAGCTGATGGTGAAAACTTGACTCCCCTTACCACGGATTGAGGATCTCTTTCACCAAATCCAAGCATACCATAAAATTTGCATCACAAAAGATTATGTGCCCAAATAGTCTTCTGAATACACATGGGATACTATCAGTTCTGGGTTTTATGATTTGGGCTAACAAAATCCTTGGCAACTTTCCAAGGAGAAATGAACTGAAAATTCACCAAGCATCTCGCTCAATTTGGTTTCGTTTACCTAGATGACATCTTGGCTTTCTCCAAATCAATTGAAGAGCACATAGAAGATCTGCGCGAAGTCCTCACAATCCTTCGGGAACAAAAGTTCTTCGTGAGAGTGAGCAAGTGCAATTTTGCATAAGATGAGCTCGCAAACCTTGGACACATAGTCGGCAAGGATGGTATTTATGACCCACAAAAGGTCTAAGCCATGATGGATTAGCTACACCCAGGAAATTTGGTCAAAATTAGTCTTGGTAGTGCCACTAACTAGGCTCACGTGAAATGACGTGCATTACGGATGGACATCTGATTGCAAGAACGCTTTTATCAGCCTCAAAGAGCTTCTATCCAAAGTACACGTCTTGGCTCTTCCAGATCCATCACAACTGTGGGAGGTTTGACAAGATGTGGTAGTAGTAGGAATCACGACAGTCCTTATGCAGAATGATTACCCAGTGGCGTATGCGATTCAGAAGCTCATCCCTGCAAAGACGTAGTACGTGACTGGGAATCCAGAGCTTCTCGTCATGGTACACGCTTCCAAGTTGTGGTATTACTACCGCGAGGGTACTAAAGGGAGTGTGACGACCATGACCGACCACAACCCATTGGTATTTATCCAAACGCAACTGAACCTGTCAAGACGACAGGCGTGTTGGAAAAAATACCTGAGCCGATTCTTGTTTGCATGGAAATATCGACCAGGACTCATCAACATGGCCGATCTAAATAAGCCGACAGCCTAAGTCAAAGCAACCATCGAGGGCGGTGGGTGTTTTATGGCTATGATGACATCAATAGAGCAAACACCAGGTCACCCTTCACCTTTGCAGCAACCACCTAGAGAGATTATCCACTACAATGGTTTTGTAAACAGGATCCGGATGGGATACTTTATGGATTTTTGGTTTCAAGACTCAAAATCTGGAGAAGTACGGATTGTTGGAGGTCGCACAAATCTTCTGGCTCGGAGAACAAGTTGTTATGCCGGACTTGGGAGACCTTTGAGAAAAGATTATCTCCCAGTTCTACGACCCACTGGTCGCAGGTCACGTGGAAACTCGAAAGACCAGACACGTATTCTTGGACCACTATTGGTGGCCAAGATGGGGTGGCGATGTCCGTAAGTATTGCATGACATGTGACCCATGTCTTTGGAATAAGCCACCTGGACTCCTCCAACTAAGACTGCACACAAATCCAAGGATTCGTGAATCTGGTTCACGAATCCCGAATCCGGATCCGGATTCACGAATCCGGATCCACGGTCGGGTCTTGTTTGGGATTCACGAATCCTTGGTTTGAATCCGAGACCTGTTCTCAGGGAGCCTGGAAACTGAGACCTGGTTCGGTTCACATCCAGCCTTCCGACACTTCCGATCGCGGCGCTCGCAAAGCGGTGGATTTCGAACTCCGAACCACGGATTCGGGCCTCCCACAATGCCGCGTAATGGCACTTCCACCGCCGTTGGCCGTAGGCATGCATGTGGCCGCCATCATATACATGCAGTCCATTGGTCGAAATCCCCTCCTAGGTAGCTACAACCGAACACGTGGACCAAACCTAACCAAAACGATCAGTCCGGCGCTCTTCACCCGTCATACGTGCATCACCACGTGGCGAAAGCTAAGCTTGAGCATTCTGGCTTAGCAGATTCGCAGATTCTGCTCCTCAACCGTTGGGCGGGCAGTCTTGGTCAGCGCCATCACCTACTCCGTCTAGGCGATCTGAATGCTGACTAGGATCGGGCAGGCCGTAGAATGGGCAGAAACACTCAAAACTGCCCAAACAGAGTGGTAAGCCAGCATTCGTGTCCGACAATCGTCGGCCAGCACCGAGAGCACCATGGCTGACGATGAGGCCCCCGCTCACGTGCCCGCTGTCCAGGACAACCCGGCGTCCGACTCCGAGGACGATGCAGAGGAGGAACAGATCGGGGACAAGCGTAAGCGTCAGAACTCCGTTGTGTGGGGCTGCTTACAAAAGGTCTGCAACAACTCCCAGCGCGCCATTTGCCTCCTCTGCACCAGGCATCCCAACAACCCCGTGACGATCAGCTGCAAAGATGGGGCTACCTCAGCCATATGGAAGCACCTCCGCAAGGTGCACAAGGAGAGGCACGTCCAGCTTAAGGCGATGGTGGCCGCAAGCAAGTTGTGTGACACACGGATGGCCGTGGCAGAAGCAGACGCAGAGGTCGGAGCAACGAATCCTGATAACGCTCCTGTGTCTTGTGGTGCTGCTGGTGTGGGTTTCGTCTTCAAGAAGAAGTATTTCCTCAGCCTCCTTTGGAAACATCTCGTCGACAAGAACCTGTCTTTCAGCTCCATGGACTCGTTTTGGCTCGCGAAAGCGTTTGCGCGTGCTAATCCTGCTGCGAGTCTCCCCGGGCACGTGACGTTTGCCCGCCTCATCCGGGTGGCTGCTCCTGCATACTGTGCGCGCATCAAAGTCCTCTTTGGCACGGTGACGAGCACCATCAGCTTCACCAAGGATGGCTGGAAAGCCATCAACAACACAAAGTACTTGGGCGTCACCGGCCACTGGATCGACCACAACTACAAGATCCGTGCCATTGTGCTCGCCTTCCCCGCCATCGCCCGTGGTGCTACTGCCGAGAACCTGTACCTCCTCCTCAAGAACGCGCTGCAGCAGTGGGGTCTGTGGGACAGACTTTTCTGTCTCAGAGTGGACAGCGAATCAACAAACGACGCCATGATCGACCAGCTCCTCATCCCGCACAACGACTCCTTTGAAAAAGCTGGCAACATACGGTGTCTCAGCCATGTCATCAACCTGGCAATCGGAGACCTTCTCAAGTTACCGCGGGTCGCTGCAATCCTCGGGCAAGTTCGGACGATCACTGTCTTTGTGACCAAGACCCCGACCCGAGAGGAGTCGTTGATGGAGGCAGCGAAGGAGGCGGGCGTGAAGTACCTTTCCCTCCATCTCGACATTGAAACGAGGTGGAACAGCGCGCTCGACATGTGTGAGCGCGTCATTGGCCTCAAGGACATGCTGGAGGGTTGGCTGACGGACTTCGGCCGTGATGGTGCTGCACTGAAGCCGGCGTTTGACGACTGGGATCTCATTGCCCAGATCACCATCATCCTGAAGCCATTCAAAAGCTTCATGGGTGATATTTCAGGTTCCACATACCCCACCCTTTCACTCGTCATCCCCTTCAACGCTTCGCTGCTGGAGAAGATGCAGGCCTGGTTGGTGAAGGCGTTGGCAGCCGAGAAGAAGAGCAAGCGCAGGGGAAACGCTGGCCGCCTGGACTGCAAGGAGCAGCTCCTCCTGGAGCTGAAGGATGGCATTGTCGCGTGCATTGCCAAACTGGACAAGTATGTCAAGCTGCTGACAGAACGGCACGTGCTGGCAACGGCATGCGATCCGCGCTTCAGGTTGCGCTTTTACGAGCACGTCCACCCTAAGATCGGCATCAACACAGCCGCTGAACTGCAGCTAAAGGTGGTGGACATGTTGCACCCCTACAACAAGAGAGTTCTGCAACAACGTGAGGCAGAGGAGGCTGCTGCAGCAGCCCTTGATGCGGCAGCCGCAGACATGGCAGTGCAGGCAGCATCCGGCACAGCAAGCCAGGGCGAGGTCACTGCAACTACATCATCATCTGCGGCAACACCTGCAACTGCAGGTGATACTTGGTTACATGTTTCGCATGTAGCGGTCTGTTTTGGCTTAGATGTTCCATCAATGAAGCATATGCAACGTGGTAGCAATGCACAATATTCATACACTTACTAACAAATGGAGCAATGTCTTTCTATATGTATGCATAGACTCAACAACAAAACCGAGATGGTGCCACTTCAGCCCCGCGTCGAAGCCAGCGCATCAGCGCCAACCAGAATCTGCTGTAGGCTGCACTCGAGGATGCAGCCGCCGACATGTTTGGTGAGGATGACCAGGACCAAGTGCAGGCCCAGCCAAGCTCACTGGAGCTGGAGGTGGCTGCGTGGGCCAAGGAGGAGAAGAAGGGTCGCGGGTGAAACATTCTGAAGTACTTGAGGAAGAACAAGACTCAATTCCCCACGTTCCATCTTGCTGCCCTGGACCTCTTTGCAGTCCCGGCAACAAGTACACCTTCCGAGAGGCTTTTCTCACTAGGCCGCCATGTCATTACAGACTTCAGACAGAGCCTGATTGACCTGGCGATTGAGAACCTTATGTTGCTGAAGTCGTGGGTGAACGACCCGGCACTTGCAGAATTTCCAGTGGCTCCAAACGGAGAAGTGGCACCAGAATTGGAAGCTGAAGAGAAACGTCTCAACCTTGTCCGCCGTGCAGCACATGTGGCTCTGCAGGAGAATGGTGATGAAGCATACGGGGATGAGGTTGATGACGATGACGTTGCTGATGTGGGAGAGGACAATGGAGCTCCTGTGGCAGTGCCTGTGGTGCTGAGGCAGAAGCATGATAAATTTTCATTGAGGAAGAGCAGGCATGCCGTCATGCGGTCCATTAGGCAGGGCAGGCATGCCGTCATGCAAGTGAAAGTGGAGTTGTGCTTACATGTCACATTTGAAATTGTCATTGGCCACAAGATTCCCTTGCAGTTTGAAGTTGAATGCAAAAAGTACAACTGCACAATAGACTTTTCCATGCAGTGCAATTCTCCTCATGTCAAATGGAATTGAATTGAGTGAGTGAATTGCAGTTCTCCTCATGTCACATGGAATTAAATTGAGCGTGTGAAGTGCAATTCTCCTCGTGTCACATGGAATTGAATTGAATTTAAAAACTAAAAGGATTTGATGGATTCGTGAATCCACAAGGATTCACGAATCCGGGTCTCAGATTCGCGAATCCGAATCCGCCCTTGGATTAGAACTTACGAATCTGAATCCAAGTCAGGATTTGCAAATCGGATTCGTTGTGCAGCCTTACCTCCAACAGCTTCCCATCCCTAGGACTTTATGAGAGTGCATAAACATGGATTTTATTACTGGTATTATGGATGCGACTCGTGGCTATGATATAATATTATTCTTTCTGGATCTTCAAATGAAGATGACACACTTCATTTTACAACCACTGATGTGAAGATAGAGGATACCGCTCGTCTCTTCTTTGAGAGTGTCGTAAAGTACCACAGCTTGTCGTTGCAAATAATCTCCAATCAAGATAAAACATTTGCTAGTAAGTTTTGGCAAACAATGCACAAGTTCTTTGGGAGCAAGTTGTAAATGTCAACAGCATTCCACCCTCAAACCAATGAACAAACGGAGCACATAAATCACACTCTCAAGCAGATGCTTCGTACGTATGTTGACCCTGCTACAAATGATTGAGACAAATTCCTAGAATTTTCAGAGTTTGCGGTGAACAACTTGGTGAACGAGTCCACACAGTTCAGATCGTTCATGTTGAACAGTGGTCGACATCCAGCGGTACTTGTGGTGAAGCGTGGGAGTATAGGGGAAAACATTCCTTTTGCTCAAGCCTTTGCCGAGTGTGTAGAATCTTTGTTACAGGATCCAAAGGGTCACCTTCAAGCTACTCGGTAACAATTAAAGACATTTACCGACAAAAGTTGTCGTGAGGTCGCGTTTGAAATTGGTGAAAAGGTCTTTCTTTAAACTAAGAACCTTTGGCTAAAATCGCCAGGGGTGCACAAACTTCTATCGAAGTGGATTTGGTCATTTCCAATCATTGTACGCATCAGGTTAGTGTCATACCGATAGTTACTTCTGCAGAGTATGAAGATACATGACGTATTTCATGTGAGCCTACAGGCTCCATATATGGCAGAAGGAACCGTTCAGCCACCACCAGTAGTCCTTGCTGCCGACGGCCAATGCGAGATTCTTTGCCTACTCCAGTACCAAGAGTGTACACTCAAGTCACAGGTTATTAGAGAATACGTTGTTCATCGGGCCGGTTGTGGAATTGAACATAACTCATGGGAGCCTGGATCTCAGTTGCCCATGGGGGTGGTCAATGAGTACTGCAGCGAGCTGGCAGCTTGCACTGATCGATGCGAGGTAGGAGGAACCACCTGAGTACTACAATAATGAACAACATTCCCGATGGGCGGAATTCATGGACAGTGACCATAGGAGCATGGGGATTCCCAACATGGTTGTCGCGTGGACGCTCTAGCCTAAAGGGGGAAGCCCGCAAGACGTGCTGACCAAAAAGCTGTAGCTTAGGTCCAAGTGCTATTCACGTGTTCATGTTTATTTGGTGATTGAAATGATTAATGTTCTTTCACAATGTCAATGACTCACTATCTGGCACTCTCACTTGCTGGTCATGAACGGGGACGGTTCATAATAAGTGGAGAAGGTAGCAGGATAGCCGGTTCCGATCTCCCACCTCGCGATAATGAGAGGGTGAGGATTGGCCGGTGGCCAACCACCTGCTGGCTACCGCCCGGCCAGCGGCCGGCCGGCTGGGTGGCTGGCAGTCGGTCAAGTGACCGGCCGGCAAACCGCCGGCAAGCCACCAGCCGCCGATCAAGTTGGTGGCTCAATTGGCAGCCATGAGGCCGAGGCCTGTGGCCACAGGCCCTCATCCTCACCCTCTCCTCCTTGCGTCCTCAAATGAGTGAGGCGAGAAATATATATATATATACATATACATATACATACATATATATATATATATATATATATAGAGAGAGAGAGAGAGAGAGAGAGAGAGAGAGAGAGAGAGAGAGAGAGAGAGAGAGAGAGAGAGAGAGAGAGA
>SZWC01002441.1:135685-149783 GCA_023375785.1 Penium margaritaceum
ATGAGTGAGGCGAGAAATATATATATATATACATATACATATACATACATATATATATATATATATATATATAGAGAGAGAGAGAGAGAGAGAGAGAGAGAGGAGTGAGGGATAAGAGAAACACAAAAGCATCGGCACGAAATTCCCGGACGTGCCTGACACGCGGCAATTTTGTGCCATCGCGTAAAGAGTTTGTTTGATACAAAATTTGAGTTTTTTTTACAGAAAACTCATGCAAAATCATAAATTTGACGTAATACGTCCCCTGTTTGGGACCCAAGATGAGGGGACGAGGTAAGAACGGAAATGAGCCTACGGAGACTTGAGTCATTCGAGTCTCCCTGCACGGGTCGTTGATGAAGATCACCCCAAGAGTGACACGGAGGGAGAAACCCCTTTAGCAAGCTCTAGACACCATTCTACAAACTCCAAGAACGACCTAAGTGTAGGATTTAGAGACACAGCCGCTACAATGACGTACATTATTGAAAGTGACAAATTCATAGTTCATTCCGATATTCTACACAATCTAAGACAGAGGAAATCTTTGGATTTGTATCGTAATCAAAACATAAGTGGTGTGTAAAGTCCAAAATTTCTTCGTCAAGAAAACCACCCTATCAGGAAGAACGTTCTCAGAAATACCACTATAAACCTCCATAGTTGGCCAATGCCATTGTGTTCCTTCCTTACGTGGTCTAGAATGAGTGCATTTGACCAGCCCATTCCATAGGGTTACTATGTAACCCTATGCATGCATCCTTTGCGTGCAATACTTTACTCTTTTTTTTTTCTTTTTCCCGTGGTTGTAACCTGTAAGGGAAGGGGGAATACCTAAACACCGAAAGAAGCCCCGGGATTAAAACCAAACCACCAGGCTACTACTTATGTAATGTGGGATGTCTCCACTAGAGGCGGAAACTAGGTGTGAGAGATAGTGTAGGTTCACCTTGCCTGAGATCTGCATTGCAGAAGTGGGAGGTTAGAAGAGTGAGTGGTTGTTTTTTACGTTTTGACCAGTTGTTTTTGTGGTGGTTAATGATTTATGAGCTTAGGTGGAGTGTGGAAGGGAAAGTGCAGGTGAGCACCTGGTGGGGTTTCTTTTAGGCGATTCCCATTGTTTTTGCCATATTTCATGGAAGAGGTGTGCTCAGATGATTCCCCATGAGGGGCGAGTGCCTTTTTCAAGAGGGCCAAGGAGCAAATTGGTGTTGTCCGCTTGTTATTGTTGGAAAAAAGCACTATAGAGCTTGTGCAGTTGTTCAGTGAGGGGGTTCACATGGGGGAAATTGAGGAAGTAGTGGTATATGGTCTCTTTCATAGGGCATCTTGGGTATGATGCAGAGGATGGATGAGGGAGAATTTAAAAGCGTCCGTTTACTTGCATACTTTGGACAAAACTGCATAACATCACATCTTGCATGCAAATATTTGTAAGGAGGGCTAGATATAGCTTATGTACTATAGCCCAACAATGTGGCATAAGAGGTTATTGCTTCAACCATGATTCTTGATAGGTTGGGGTTGGATGGGTGGTTTGAAGGATTTTATTGTACATTTTGTAAAAGGGAGGTTTGGCTTCTTTTTTGCTATGACAAGGGAATTTGTGTTGTGTTGGGATGGCTAATAGACATCCTGTTTAATCATACTGTGGGGTGAGGAGGCTTGGGTCCAAATGCGTTGGCTTCAGCCAGGGGTGAGGTCAAAGGGTGCGTATGATTGGGTCAATTTGGAGGGGGATCCCAATTAAGGCCGCACACCAAATCCTAGGATATGGGGATCTTATCCGTGAACCCGGATCCGGATCCAGATCCGGGGATCTGGATCCTTGATCAAGATTCAATGCGGGATCCGGGGATCTGTTCACCACTAGTCAGATGGGGGAAAATCGGTTTGGGAGTATACGATTGTAAGGTATTGTCCTTGCCTAGCCTATGGGATCCGGAAAAGATTCGGGGATCCCTAGGATCCGGGGATCTTTTATTGGATCCGAGGATCCGAATCCCTCCTTGGATCCGGAACCAGGGATCAGGATCCAACATGGGATCCGGGAATCTTACCCGGTGTGCACCCTTAATCCCGATTGGGGGGCTCTTGGGAGCCCCCCAATCCCCCTCTTGGCTCCAAGTTTTTACCTGGTGATTATGGAAAGGCTGTAGAAAGAGGAAAGGGTGACATATCTTGTGTACTGTAGGAAGTTTCTGAGAGATGGAAGATTGATCATAATCATTTGCCATGTTAAGGGTAGGTAATCAACAACTTTATCGAGTACCTAAGTTTGTGCTCAGTAGAGTGGTGGTTAGCGGGTGTCTCAAAGGTCCTATGAGAAAAGACGCTTGACCTGGGCTCTTCAAGAAGGAAGAAACCGCAAATTATGGAATGGGACAAAATCAATTCCATGAGAAAGTGGACAGTAGCGGTTGGGTCCAACTTGTCAAGATAGTTTTTTGGCTAGACTAGCCAAAAAACACATCCCAGTTACAAAACATTTGGGGCTGAAAATAAGTGTGTAACAAGGGTGCACGGCTAAACACACTGTGCGTAGCTTAAGAGATATGATAAGAATACAAAGTATAAAAAGAGTGAACTGAGAATGAATATGCGTGAGATTTAAATGAAGAATGTTACATTCGTACATACTACGTTTGACCTTCTACAAAGGTAGATGCAACAAGAAATCAGAAGGGTTGGAGTTGTAGATTTTTCTAAACCAAGATGAGACAATGGAAGAACATGATGAAAAAATTGATTGAGACATATCTGGATCACAAGTTATTTGCAATTTCATATGGAATCTTGTATTGATTCTCTCTTTTCCTTGAGGCTCAAAATTTTATTGTACAAGTGAATCTTGCGTTAAATGTTTTGAACATATCTTTGGTAGCCATTTTCACTTTGAGCTTCATGTTAGTCTCATGGTCTAGTTTTGTGTTAGGTAGAGTGAAGGGTCAAGATAGACCCTACTCTTGATCGGCGTTCCAATTTGATCCACATCAAGGTGAATGAAGGAGGGCCATTAGCATGGGTCTTAAAAAGTTGCAAGAAGAATTACACATTAAGTACCGTCATTTTTTCTTCTTTTCATACATCCGCCTGGTGGGATGTGCCCTTGCATGTTAGGATTTTTTCAGCCTTTCTTTAGAGTTTTAAGTGTGTATTTTATACCTTTTCCACTAGAGGGATGAGTCTCGCTATTAAGCTGAGCTCCTAAGGACAAGGTGGCTCAAAAGACAGAGGAGAGAATTTGTTTGAAAGTGGATGTTGCACAGTAAATAATAGGGATACTTAATATGGTGAAAATGCCGATTCCCCCCTATTTCGTCACCCATGACCCTCATATACCCCTCCGTCGGCACAATAAGCCTCATTCGCCCCTCCGCCGGAACAATAAGCCTCATATACCCCTCCGTTGGGATGACTTTCCCCTGTCCGCCAACAATAAGCCTTATTCGCCCCCCATTTTCACTATGCTCAAACAGCGACGCATGTCGCTGCTTAATCATGGTGTTCATCGGTTGGCACTTCTACTGTTGACTCCCTCCCTTGTAATCCACCCCCTCCCACCTCCCAATCCTACGTTTGAGTTCATTGAGGAACTCGTGATTAAGGGTTGTTATGGAGTGGGTGGCTGGTGGACTACGAGGAGGAGGGGGGATTGAATCCGTACAAGGATTTCGACGGAAGGGCATCGCCAGGAATCATCGGCACTAAAAAAGTGGGGAGTCAAAAACTCCCATTCGTCTTCTTCTTCATTTTCAAATCTTTCCATTAGTTAGAAATAAGAACTGTTTAAAAACCCACAAGGGTTTATGGTTCACCCTTATTACACACAAGGATTTATGGTTTTTTTTAGTGAGAATCTGCTTGGCCCTGTGGTAGCCGGGCCCAGCAGGTTCCCTTTCAATGCATGGGGAGTCTTGGACCCTCCAAGCAAACTACACACAAACCACCCCTAGGATAATTAAAAACCCACCAGTGAAAGGCTTCATGATTGTTGAGAAAAACAGAATGATGCCAAATGCCATACAACGTTGGCATGCTGCCTTTTGAGATACAAGAGGGATATATTGTTCTTTTTTTCTAAACCGTTTAGTTGAGTCTGTGAAGAGGGGGTAAACCAGGCTTATCATTGAAAGGCAGGGGTAAATGGGGCTGATTTTTCTGCAAAAGGGACAAATGAGGCTTATTGTTCCGAGGTAAGGGGGGAATATGCCTTCTTCTCCAAAAGCAAGGGTATATGGTGTTTCTGTCTAAAATGAATTTGTGGACAATTCATGCAAAAAAAACATGAAATTTTACATCATTGAAAATTGTTCCAATTTGGATTGGATGGTTTTTCTTTCTGTCCCTAGTACAAACATTTTGTACATGCACGCCCATAGTATGAAATAATTTTACATGCGCACCCAATAACAAAACTATATTTGAAGAGTGCACTGATTTCAGTTGTTTTTTTGCTAAAATCAGAAAGGACTAATGCGCAAGTCAGAGGACGTGCGCTAGCTCCTAGCTGCCAGATTTGCGAGGGTCACAAGTGCAGGAGTCAACCCGGTGAGACAAACCCGGCTAGCAGAGTAAGCAGGGAGTAGGACTAAACTAGGCGCTCTACCACAAGCAGCAACAAATGTTCGCTACTTTAACAGACGGACTGGTGAATTGCCCCAACCTTTTTAATTTTAGTGAATTGTGCTCCCCCTTTGTAGATTAATGGAAGATTTCCCCATATTTGCCTCCAAACGTTCTTTTGATGTTGATTTTGCATCAATGTGATGTGGCATGCATGCCTCGTCAAACTGTTGACGTTGGCATGCCCATCGAACCATGACAAAGCCCTCTTTTGAGGGGTTTGTGGACGTTTAAAGGGGTGGTTTGCGTGAAATTTACATGGGGGATCCCCATGCATTGAAAGGAGCATGCTGGGTCGCAATATCACATTTCCCAACAAGATCCCGCACAAAATTATGACCCTAAGACTCCGAATGTCATTTGGGATACGGTTTGATTAGGGGTTGTATGTAAAAACAGGGGGGGGGGGGTGCGTGTAAGGGAAGAAAACAGAATGATCATTTCTGCTCGATTTAAAAATTGTGTGTTTTTGCTCGATCATGATCAAGCAATGACCTCTTTGTTCCTTTTCTTTTTAACACTTAAACCCCCTAGTTTGTTCGCAAAACATACAAAACCCTAAAACAAAGTAAGGGATTAGCATGTCAACAAGAAAAAAGCAACGATGTCATCACTCGATCGCAATTCTCGCGTGGGTGCGATGACACCATGGGGAGCGACAGTGATCCACGAGCTGAATTGCTCTTTCATGCATTTTTTTAAAGTGGGACCATTCCGTCAATATTATGCCCAGAGTTGGGCCATGGGAGCAATTGAACCCAATCAGAAAACATTAGCAAAGTATCCCTAGTATTCATATGAGCAAGAGGCGGGACATGTGTTTCAACAATGAAATATACCCAAGTTTTATGTGGTTTCAACCATGTCCAGAATGAGCATTTTGTGTTCCATACTTGATGTTGGTACAAAAGTTTCCAATTTTTTCTACTGATGGCTAATGGTACAAAATTATACTCTTAAAATTATGCTCAAAATTCACAAAATAGGTAAAAATATTACAGCCACATCTATTTTTGGCACTAATTACAGATATTTTGAAACTATTTTCTGATTTTAGCCAAAACAACTGAATTCGGGAAAATCTTCAAACATAGCTTCGTATGGTGGACGCGCATGTGAAATAGTTTTGTACTAAAGATACGCATGTCACATTATTTCATCCTATAGGCGGTTTTCATAAATTGTGCCCAACAGGGGCACGATTTGTATTGTTACCTTTCTGATTTCATCTATGAAATATTCGTATAAAAATCCCGAACTTTGGACAACAAATTGACAGAATGCCCCCATTTCTAAAGAAGTACAAGACAGAGTGATTCTCCTCATGGGCCGTCGCCGCTCCTCATGGGGTCATCGCTCCCAGAGAATTGTGACGGAGCAACAAAGCTGTTTCGAGATCAAACAAAAACACTCATTTATTTCCTTAAAACACAACCCCCTCCTGATTTTACATGCGAACCCTAATCAAACCATAGCCAAAACTAATTTCAAGGTTCTAGGATTTTTCTTTTGCACGGGCTACTACTGGGCTGCACAATGACCGGGCCCAGCAAGTTTCCTTTCAATGCATGATGAGCCTTGGACCCCCCATGCAAATCGCACGCAAAGCATCCCCTTCGAACAACCACAAATCCTTCAAAAGAGGGGTTTCTGATTGTTCAATGGCCATGCTGGCATCATCAGTCTGGCGAGGCATGCATGCCACATCACATCGACACAAAAGCGTTGTCGAAATGTCATTTGGAGGCAAAACGAGGACATTCTGTAGTTAATCTACAAACTTGGGGCATGGTTCCTTAAAAAAACATTCGGGTCATATAACCAGATGAGTCATTTTTCTACCTCCATTATTGGCCAGGAATGACATGGAGAGTACAAAGGAAACTTTTTTGTGTGACATATGTTGAAGAAGGCCGTAGCGGCTGGGTCATATGAGAGAGGGAGGAGACTCGGGTGGAGGCAAGAGAATCGAGAGTGGGTGTTCTCGGGTTATGAGAGGAAGTGTGGTAGTTAGTTGCATGGAGACTGTGGCTCACGAGAGCTGTGAGAGGGAGCTCTCAAGATTTGTGAGGGAGGAGGCTCTCCAGTATTGTGATGGGAGAATCAAGGGCGAGGGACTTAGCAGCAAGGGGGGCACAGACTTCTTTAAGTGAATATTTAGATAAGGAAGTGAATGAAACCAGCACTATTAGCAAACTTCTGCGAGGTGCTGACCTGACCAGGCGCCACGGCATTCGGCGATTTTGAGGATGGGTAGGTCTGGGAAGCTCCTGTTCCAAAAAAAAAAAACTACCAAAATACGTGACGGTCAGCGATGACCACCCATTTCATCCGCCGGTCCCTCTGGCCAGTAGATTAATCCAACCTGACACGAAAGCCTCACGGTGTAGGCCGCCCTAACGGGGACATTACGAGCGGCATGGAAAGTGTGAAAACAATTTTTTCTCACAATTCTTCACATTAAGTTCACGAAGTATATTTTCCATCAATAATGCCAGACAAAACATATCCTAACTTCAATCCATAATCAGTATTGCAAAGCTAGTGAGGCCAGTTACGCCGAAGCAAAAATTTGACATATTCTCAAGCGGTACGTTCTGGATCATCCGGGCATCAAAGCAACCCGTCCAGTCGTTCAGGTCGGCATAAAACTTCGATCACCGCAGCCAGATTTTTGTCTCCGGTAGGCCAAGAACCAGGTAGGTTCTAGTTTTTGAAGTGAATAGGAGCACAACACATCGTGTGAGGACAGGGCGGCAACAAGGATTATTTTGCCAATTTATCTTATTATCAAACCCCCACCATGTCACACCTTGGATGCTTCAAGCACAAGGTCATTCTGAAAGCGCGGTATTACAAACGTTGTTGCTGTATCATGCTAAACCTGGTAGCATTCGCAGCCAGCATGGCTGTAAGTGTGGAATGCTCACTAGTATGTCAATAATGGCGAGACTGACACGTGTCACTATCGGCACAGCAACAGTTGCCACGTGGAGGAATCTCCCATGGCGCGCATGCATGTAATTGCTGCTTTGGCTAACGACCGGAGTACGTCCAACAACGAGCGTGCAAACAGACATACATCCGTGAGAGAACCTAACATGCACGGCCCAAGAAGACAAGGTCGCGGAATAAACTATGTCCACTAACAGGTACGTAGAATGTTATCTAGCTTAACATGATAGTGCAAGCGGGGATGTGTACACCAAGCAAAGAGCTTGAGCACTACACCGCAAGCGACAACTATTTCACAACAATAGTGGGGGCAGTGTTGCTGAGAGTAGGCAGGCGACTACGTGCCACAAGCGGGATGGCTATGGAAAATGAGCAATTGAAGAGCTGTTGGCATACTACTGTTTCAGCACTAACATCACCAGCTACTACATCCCAACAACACCGCTCGTAGAAGAGTTGTAACGGAAACGCCACGTCAGACAAGAGTACCCACCAGGAGCACCCAACCAGGAGTACCCGTCCAGAAGTGCCGTCCAAGCTGCACCACACCCCTTTAGTGGCCCGCTCCCCTCAAGGAGCACCACGCCTATCCAGCAGCCCATTCCCCTCCAGAAGCACCACGCGTCTCCCGTAACCCTCTCCACTCCGGAAGCCCGCATCCCTCCAAAATACCACTCCCCTCATGGAGTCAAGGTCGGGGACCTGCGCAGTGCCATCAGAGAATCCCGGGGGCTGGACCGTGTATTGCTCCTCTCAAGATTTCTATGAAGGAAGGTGTTGTTGACATTTATTCAATAAATCATCCACTGGAAGTAGGCTGCACCACAGATGACAACATGACTGGTGGCACAATAGGCATCAAGGACATTGGTAATGCAAAAGTCAACTCCAAGGACCTAAGAGTGCCCATTGGCAATGAGGCAAGCCTTACATGTGATAAGAGTGCAAGTGAGGTGGATCTTGACACGGAGGATCCACTTTCCCTTGATTACAATGTGATCAAGTGGAAGGTTGGCGAGTTCAAATACAGCATGCTCACGGAGGAAATCTGGCTCAGCAACTTAGGCTGCATGCTAGGAAACTACGCCGGGATGAGCTAGCGCAGTTGGAAGGATGAGTGGATCAGTGAGATCAAATGAAAGAGGCGTAGGATGGTGGCGAGGAAGGAAGATGGAGGAGGCTGTGAGCTCAAAGGTCACAGGGATGGGAACACCGGTGATGACGTAGTCAGTGAAGATATTGCGATCGCAAAAGAACTTTAGTTGGAAGAAATGGTGGCCGTGTGCATGGCTAGGGTAAAGATTGTACAGGCAAATAAATAGGTAGGGTAGAGGTGAATTACATGGGGAGGGATTGAATGGGACAGAAAAAGCACAGAGGAGAGCCCGGGATGGTGGACGCTGTTGCAGGTTGAGAAAGAGGACGAGTGAGGAGGATGGTCTAGAAGAGGAAGAGTAGACAGGTTGGGCAGCGACATGGTAGGGAGAAGGCGGGACAGGTGAAGGCCTGGAGTCAGTGATGACAGGGGAAGGAGAGGTAAAGGGAGGAAGCGGGGGGTGGGTGGGCTGAGGTGGTGGAGGCAAGAGGGTGAGGAGGATTAAAGAGGATGGGGAGCACAGGGTCTGGATGTTGCATGCGGAAAGAGGGGAGAGTGGAATTGGAGATGCATCAAGAGTGCCGGGATGGATGGGAGGAGGCCCTCCAATCCATCCCGGGATGGATGGGGGCCAAAAGTGAGAATGAGAAACAGTGAGAACGAGAAATAGTGAGAATGAGAAACAGTGAGAATGAGAAACAGTGAGAACAAGAAACATTGAGAATAAGAAACAGTGAGCAAGTCTGTCCAGAGTCGCCTGTGTCCCAATCAGGGCGCATCTATGAACTTTTGTAGCCAGCCAGACTGTTCCAGATCTTAGCTTGATTGGTGTTTATTGTGCGTCCAAAGCTGATTCCATTGTCATGCGTGATTTTACACACAGCAACATGATTCTCACATTTCAATAGAAGAGGATGATGCATGAATAAAATTGTGAAATTGTAGGGAGAAACTGTAGCCAACCTTTAGCAAGGAGCCCCTCCCATCCATCCCAGGATGGATGGGGGCAGGAAGGAGGCGTCAAAGGGGGGTGGGAGAGAGTGGGATGGAGGATAGGAGGATGATTGGCAGCGAGTGAGAGGGAGGGATTGGGTGGTGAGGATGGGAGATAATTGGTGGGATGGACGTGATAGGGGGGGAAGGAGGCGGGACCAAGTGACGTGGGCTTGCATCCATGGAAAGCTTGCAGGGTTCACACTGAGGATGTCAAGGGCATAGGACAGAGACAAGAAAGGGGCCAAGGGTGGGATGGGGAGGGATAGGGTGAGATTTTAAGGTCTGGCAGGTCAGGGATGGAGGGAGCAAGAGAAGGAGAGGCAAGGGGACACAGGGAGGGGGGGAAGGAACTTCTATGCAAGAAGAGCGCAAAGCGATGGACGGGAAGTGATGGGAGGAGCGGGTCAGAGGGTTGGCCAATTGGGAGGGAGAGGGAGGTCGGGAAACCGAGACGGGCTCACGGGCTCATGGGCTCAAAGTAGGTGGTGAGGCGGGTAAGGCCACGGGGACAAGGACGGGATCATGGGAGAGGCTGCTGGCAAAGGGTGCAAGCCCATCCTCAAGGACATCCTTGATGGAGAAGAGGGAGTGAGAAGCATCTGGGAAAGGGGGAGAGGAGGAGGGTGGAGGAAGGAAGGATGGGATGGGGATGGGTGGACAAGGTGTCGGGCTGGAGTGAGAGCAGGGAGAGATGAGGGAGGAAGCAGAGGAAAGCTTGGTGGGAAGGGCGGGGAGACGAGGGGAAACGGGACAAATGGAGTGAGGAAGGAGAAAAAGGATGGGCCGTTGCATCGGAAAGAAGGAGAGAGTGAAGGCCGATGGAGAGGGACAGTAGATGGAGGAGAATGCAGGGAGGAAGAGAGGGACAGAGACAAACCGCAAGAAGAAATTAAAAAAAGGAGGAGAAGGTGGGGGTTGGAGAAATGGTGGCAGGAGGTCAGGAGAGGAAGGGTGTTCCCTGAGGTGCCAAGGAGAGCAGAGATGGACATGAGGGGAGGGACACAAGCAGAGGTGGGGGGGGGGTGGATAAATTCTTAAGATGGAGAAGGAAATGGCGGAGGTGGTGGAATAGGTGCTGCAAATGGTGAGGGAAGCAGTGACGGTCAAGGATTTGGGAGGGGACCCGACAGAATCGGCGAACCAGCGAGAGGTGCGTATGGGGGACCAGCGATACCTGGGACAAAGTTGCCAAAGGCACGNGGGGGGGGGGTGGATAAATTCTTAAGATGGAGAAGGAAATGGCGGAGGTGGTGGAATAGGTGCTGCAAATGGTGAGGGAAGCAGTGACGGTCAAGGATTTGGGAGGGGACCCGACAGAATCGGCGAACCAGCGAGAGGTGCGTATGGGGGACCAGCGATACCTGGGACAAAGTTGCCAAAGGCACGAATATCGATGGGGCCAGATGGGCTGTGGGAGTTTCCATGGACGATGACACCCAAAGGGAGATCGGAGATGCTCAGGGTACCCAGACCAGGGACAACGCTGACGGGAAGGATGACAGGACCACAGTGTTGGACGCAAGAGGTGCTACTTAGAGGACCATCGAAGGAGTGCAAATGTTGGTATTGCTCACTGGATTCATGGAGGACACGACACCGTCAGTAGCATAGGCAGTGGCAGACAAGGGGGGAGAGGTGCGACCATCAACATAAAAGCTTTTGTACATAATGTTCTCAAAGAACTGATTGATGTGTGACTCAACGATACGATGACCAGTGGGATACCAAACCCAGTGTGCACGAGAAGTCACAGACACCCTGATGGTAAGACACATGCATCCACTAGAGCCAATTTCAAAAGGCGATCCAGGACGATGTTCTAGATGACAACCATGGTACCCCACACAGTCGTTGGACCAAGATCAGCTCCACGACCATAGATTAAATCATACAGTGTCGTGTCCAGAGCAATGGGACGTTTGGGATGCCGTTCCACGCCCAAGTGCGCTAGGCCATAGCCTCTGTCCAGAAACTATGGTTGCGCTCGAGGACCATGGCCTCAGTCATCATTGTGCGGCCGCCATCGATGAGGGTGCCATTCTAGCATTCGGTGGTCCCGTTCTGCTATGGGGAGTATGGGACTGAGAGCTGATGGAAGAAACCCTTGCTCATGAGTAAAGCATCAGTGTCACCAAAGAACTCACTGCCACGATCATTGTGGAAGTGAAGGAGCTTGCGCTGACTCTGGAGCTGATCTTCTTTGCACCAAGCCCGGATGGCAGCCGGGACAGCTTCCTTCGTGCAAGGAAAGAGACCAACATGAATCGCGAGTGGTCGCTGATGAGGCTGAGGATGGACGTCGCACATTCAGCATGAGACACATCCTAGAGGAGGCCAAGGAGATTGGCATGGACGAGCTCAAGAGGAGCTACGGCACGACAGAAAGAGGGGGAAAAGGGAAGTTTGTGCATCTTGCCTGCTAGACCCAAGGTGCAATCTGTGGTGCACGCGGCATGGTTGGGGTGGCCCCTGGGATGGGTAGGTGGAAAAGACAACGATGGAGTAAGTAATAGTATGCCATTCAAGAGAGGATGGGAAGGGCATGAGCATCTCTTGAAGACACAGGATGCGGACAAAGGACTTGGTAGAGGCTCTCACCAGGAAGCGATGACCGTGAAGGACGTGCCCTGTGACCTGCTCACAAACTGTCACTAGAAAATTTTCGTACGTGGTGGAAAGACCAGAGTCATGGAGTGAGGGGATGGACAGGAGAGAGGAGATGCCATGGATGTATAAGACCAAGGAGATGACATGGGGCCCAGATGGAGAGGGCAGGCAGATAGACGTGAATCTGCAGATAAGAAGAGGTATACCATCACTCCCGTAAAGACATCGGCGATGATGGAAAAAGAGGTAAACAATGCAAACATTGAGCAATCGGGACACATGTGATCCGTGGCCGTGCCACCGAGAACCCAGGCTGTCAATGGGATAGACTTTGTCAGCCAAAAAATGTTTGTCAGCCTAAAAAAGGCTGACAAGAGTGGATATAAGGCCATAAGTAGGGTCGGGAGGGATGGCTACTGACCGAGGCAAAGAAGTGAACGAATTATGAAGAAAGATTTCAAGCAGCGCAGGCAGGGACATACCATCAGGGGAGCGCCGCAATGCTGATGCTTGGCCAGGAAATGCCTAAGGATGGCAACAAGGGCTTCCTCCATGAAGGAGGAAGGGACCGCCACAAGAGGTGCACCACTGCCATGTGCGGCGGGGATAGTGGAAAACTGTCAGTATACAAGAGTGCACTCATATAAGATGCACTTCATACGATCAAGAGCAGGGGGTGGTGACAGCCGTTGAAATAGTGGCCCTAAATTGCATAGTACCGGCATATCAGAGGACATAGCGCGCTACCAAAAGGGACACAGACGGCAGGCGTGATTTACTAGGAGAGGGAGTAGACCGATCTGAGGAACAATGGCAGGGACAAGGGGGAAATCAGGCTTGAGTGTGCCTGAAAGCGAAAAAGGCCAGCAAGGAGCACGCGCCAGATAGCACAGGACATGGGACAGGCTGTGTTTATGGTTAATCATCCTTAAAAAATACACTCTTCATCAAGTGTACATAGAAACACATGCCTTTAGAGGTTTCATGGTACCTTTGTTGAAGTTACGACACAACTTAATTCATAACGTCTGTTCACAGACATAGAAACGTATTGGAATGCATGATCATGCAAAACTTTGTAGAAGGTTTGCCATACAAAAAAAATAATCACATTCTTAAATTCAAGGTGGACTTTTTCACAAATCCGTTTACAGTTTGCAAAACAATATGTACATTTATACATAAACATGGAACTTGTTATAACTGTAAGGAATTACAGTGCTAATTTCTTGACCCAAAACTCGAATGAACCAGAACCCTCCCAAAGTCACATCTGGGGAGTTTGGGTTTTGTTTTTTGTGCTTGTCCGAGCTCCTGCTGGGCCCTGCAGTAGCGGGACCCAGCAGGTTCCCTTCTATTTTTGGGGGGATTCTTGGATCACCCATTCAAACTATTCGCAAAAAGACACTAGTGTACAAACGTTTTTGTACGATACACGCCCTGCTCTACAGCTCTGATACAGAATGACTTGGGAGGGAGAAGGGACTACATGATGACCAATTCAACTTTGCCTCGCTTCACTATCACAATATTCTTCAAAAACCGTCTATTGTCAAACATCGGTGGTCATTATGTGAAGATTGTCCAACGTCCCCGTTTACAAACTTCTTTTGTTAGATCGTGGTCGTCAATATCTGTACATCAACAGTTTTTTAGCTCGTACAAGCCATCATCATCCAGTAAATTAGTGTTTTTTTTTTTTGTTGCGTCAACCACAACCAGATACACTGACTAAATACACTTCGCTGATACACGCTAGCCTTTTGGGGGAGGGGTGTCAGCCGGAGACCAAGCCCCCCCCCCCCCCCCCCCCCCCCC
>SZWC01002441.1:149916-170260 GCA_023375785.1 Penium margaritaceum
CCCCCCCCCCCCCCCCTCCTCACAAATTGTCAAAGTGTTCTGGGCGAGTGAATATGGTGTGTGTATCTGACAGAAATGTAAGAAGATACGCTAGTTTAGAATACACTAGTGAACAAAATACATGGTCACCACAATATACGCCCTGATACACAGCCCCAATACAATCGGTCATCGGTTGAGGGGGAGGGGGACTCCCAACTACATGGTGACTGTTTTTTTGTGTGTATGTATGCCATCAACTGCAAATACACTAGTGGATTTTTTTCTCTCATCACACAAAATACATACACTAACCAGATACAACTTGATAATACGGAGGGTAAGCTTGGATTCTTGCATGCTTGTATTCTGGATGCCCCCCTCCCTCCAAATTGGTAAAATATATTAGCAAAGTGTAGCTGGTCAGTGTATCCGTTCTACGTGATCGACAAAAAAAAAACATTACTGTACATGATACATGATTGTACAGAACTAGTTTCGTTAAAATACCAGCTACACTAGCCACCAGCTTCACTAACCCAACACATTCGTTGGTTTGACGGGGGGATCCTGACTACGTGGTGTTCGCTCTGTAGTCACCTATCCTGACCTTTCAACGACAAATATCTATCGACGATCGTCAATTGTCAACTTTTGATCATCAATCGCTGATCAATGCCTATCAGTTGTCGTTCTAGATCCTTGATTGTCGATCTTTGGTCGTCAATTGTCATAGATCGGTGGTTGAAAAGCAGAGATATATTAATGTACTATTTTAATTTCTCATCACATGAAAGAAATCCACCATCCCCCTATACTTTGCCAGTACAATCTACCCTTTTTGGGGAGGGGACATCGGATCCTGTGTTGTCCCCTCCCCCCTCCCCCTCCAAAAGAGCTAAAATTTATTGGGAAAGTGTATATGGTCCGTGTATCACATGGACATGTAAAAACTACACTAGCATACATGATACACTAGTGTACAGAAATAGGTGCTGTACAGTACATACACCAACTACACTGCTCCAATACAATCAAGGGTTTGGGGGAGGGGGGCATGTTCCGCAGTTTTTTGTGGGGGGAGAGGAAGAGAAAGGGAGAGGAGGATAGGGAAAGCTGAGTAACAGCTAAGAAACAGGTTTTAGATGTTGGACATGGAGGGTTGGACTACCACTTCGGATTGAGCATCTCGTGGAATCAAAGTGCGTGCACGATGGAGCTGCTGCAGGCCAAGTACATGGCCAAGGTGCTGAAGACTAGTGCAAACCAGTTGGCAGTCCATTCTCCACCAGTTATGAGCTGAGTGCAGTGATGGCACCTTAAACAAAACAGGAGCAGGAGGAAATGGCATGGTTCTTCACAATCTACAGCGAGAAGCCTCATGTATCGTATGCTATGGAATCAGCTTGACCTAGCCTATGCAGCAGGCCAAGTGAGCCGGTATGTGGCTGTTCCCGGGCCACTGCACTTGAATTTGTTGACCCATTAACTCACGTATCTGCAGGCGACACGACATGTGTGCCTGGCCTTCAATAGTAAGTGGAGTTCTGACCCCTTGCGTTGCATATGCTACATGGATGCAGATTATGCCATCGACTTAGACAAGGAAGGTTTTACCTCCACATCCTTCCTTATGAATGCAGTGGTATTGAGGTAAATCAGGAATTACTACTATGTTATCTTCATGGTCAAAGAAAGTTACATCCCCCTTGCTGAAGCAGTCAAGGAGGGTGTGTGGCTCTGTGGATTGCTTTGAGACATAGCACAAGCTTGGTGCAAGAGGAAAATACTGGCTCCAAGTTTCTGACCAACGATACAAAGCAACACAAGATATGGTGTAGACGATGTACATAATCACAGATTGGTACGTCATCAGCATGACTGGGCTAGAGATGATAAGCTACAATGGGCTAAAGATGAAAGCAGAAGCTTTTTTTTTACCAAGCAGGGATTAGAAGGCGCAGAAGGTAGAAGTGCAAGGGAGACTGTTTTCAATTTTTTTCTGCGTGTCGGAGGCATCTATTAGCCGCTTGTTGGACCAGTCCTTGAGAGACAGAGTACTCCAAATCCATAATTCATTCGAATTTCCCACAAGTTCATGAGTTTCTACTTGAAACATTCTATAGGTTAATGGATTCTTTTGTATTAAGACGGAGATACAGGCTCTCAAATTTCGAGTAGTGACACCAAAATAATGTTTTGCAGCTCTGGCACCAGTCATCCGGGAGTCCATCCGGCAGATGAAGGTTGTTTTGAGGAAAATCTTCTGATAAATCAACCCGCTTGTCCCCTTTTTAGAAAACAATGGATCCAGAGCATCTGCACGCATGGATATTATCACCAGGTTGCTCCCATTCTATGCCAAATTGTCTCATTGTCAAAAGAACCTTTTGTTTAACTAATATATTGATCTTGCCCCCATTTGGGAGTAATTTGTACATTTTTTGATAATATGGAGGCAAGCTAGTGAGAGGTTGATGGGTTTGACCTGATAATATGTTTTCAAACAAAGGCATCTAGATCTAATTCTGAGAATTGGGGCAAGCTGACAAAAGGGTTGACAAGAGGGCTTACTTAAATTGAGTTAGGATGAAGCTGGGATAACTGTACCAGAAGTCATCCACAATTCAGCAGCATATATTCTTAATTAAAAAATAGGCCAACTCTCTGGCTGAGTTCGTGACGCAGTAGGACAGTTTGTTACTCAAGAACTTTGCAAGAATTCTGGTTACATGTAAACAGAAATTATACAAACTTTATTGAACCCCGCCTCCAAAATCTATTCTAAATTTTTCTACATTGAGTGGACACAACCATGTGAAATTACCTTCACTTATGGCATTTTACATGTGTATGAAGGCAACGTGACGAATGCGTACCATGCGTGGCACCAACTGCGCAACTGAGAGCATGACATGGGCATCGGCAAGGGCAGCTGGAGCTACTATTTGCCAAAACACGTGCTTTTTGCTATACCCATGAAGAGAAATATATCTCATCAAATCATGTCTATCATGGTGATTTCTGAATTATATATTTGACATCCTTCGATTTTTTGGATTTAGAATTAAAATCATTTGCAAATTGAATCCAACCACAAATATACATTCCTTGAGTTATTTCTGATTCAAACGTGTTCACAACCACTTCACAATGTATTGTATTTCTGGTACACTGGATGTACCATTTTAGGAGAGTGTTGGATTTTGAGAAGGACGAGTCTCAGGTCCGCACATAGTGTAGCCATGCTTTGCGGTTTTGGTTTTAATTATTCACGTTGAGCAGCCAGTTTTGGCATACTCCTGTCAGATTACTCCTGTGCTGACGTAATGCTATTGTACTAACAGTCCGTACTGCCGTTGTAAACATTTAGAATCGTAAGCAGACATGGAATTTGAATTTAAAGTGAGGGAAGCTGCCAGATTCATAACCACAAAACTTAATTTCAACAATTTTGAAAAAATCATGAAAATAATGATACCAAAAAAAATTGAATGAAGTTAGCACTCAGAAACTCCTTGTCCAATGCATCCTAATCCCAGAGAAGGTTTGGAAGATTCTTGGTTCCACTTATGCTTCGAAGAAAATCCTTATGCAATTGAAGTTGCATCATTGTTTCATAATGTGAAGATGGAAGAGTATGGGTCCGTGATAGAGCATGATAACGTAGAAAAATCTGTGTTCTACCAACAGCTTACAGTGACTGATCCCGTCAATGCCTCTTTTTCTCATGCTGACATTCCTCTTTTGCCTTGTTGGCAGCTACAATCCTCTCAATGTGACCCTGGAAGAGTGTAGAGACAAGCTATCTTTTGAAAAATTGGAGGAGATCTGTCTGTTTCAGGGGGTACACCACATAGAGGATTCCAAGAAATCTCTATGGATCCGACGCAACTCACGGCATAGAAAACGGTAGTCTATGGAGCAGGTGAGGGTGAGAAGCAGCAGTGGCCATTGATAAAAAAATGATGTGTTGCAGTCACGAGTGACAGCAGTACTATGGGTGAGAGCTTGCCAATCGAGCTTCACATCTAGGCTAGCGAGTGATGCTCACCAGGGATTCAACCATGTGGAGGGGGGAAACCCCCCAAAGTTCCAACAGAGAAACCAACGGGGGAAAATCCGTGCTAACTGGAACTAACCCAGGTTTGGTCACTGTTTAAGTTAAACAAAATCTTCCTATGCAAAGGTGCAAACACAGGTCACTATTAGGTTCTGCAAGACAAGATATAACCTATTCCACATCAAGTAAGGTGACTCAGTGAGGTTTTACATGCAAGGATAATCACAGTTGATGCCGTTGATGGTATTGAATATGTTTTCCCCTTGTTGTAGGACAGATCACGAATGCTCTTCCCCGTGTGGAGGTATGATCCCTGGATCTGTTGTAAGGTGACTCAACTGTGCTCTGTGTCACGTGCGATATGACTTGTTAGGACATCATGTGGGTGAATGGTTGACTTGGCCATTTTGTCAATTTGGTCAAGTGAGAGGTCATGAGTTTGATTCTGGCCCCATGCACATCTTTGTTGTTATGGAAGCTTCCATGTAGCTTCTTGGAAGCTACATGGTTGGTCTGTCACCTTGGCACTAAGGGTGCTTATGTGTCAAGCCTACAGCACAAGTCTATTGGTGATGTGGCTGGATCAGGCCACTTCTCAGGATTGTGCTTTTGAGTTCTAGGACTTGAGAGACAGCTATAAAAAGACTTGTGTTGCATGTCTATCAAATAATGCTTCCTTGATGCTCTCTTGTGTACTGACAACTTGAGCACTTCTTGAGATATAATACCAAGGTGTTTAATACTCTTGAAGGTGAAGTGTATGCCTCATTAAGTTTGGGGTACATGACACATTCCTGCAAAGGAAGAAGGTGTAAGAACCTTTGTGAGATTTTCAGTTTTTTGGTAAATCTGTCAGAGGTGATTAGCTCAAGGTTATGGGCCCACGCCTCTGTTTAGAGAAGTTTCATGCATGCAACCGCTAAGTCACAAGTAGTGAGAACGCCTTCACTCTCATCCAACTTCTCTGTTCGTAGGTCAATATCAGTAGGATAAGAATGCAACACATCTGCTCCTTTCTGCCTTGGGAGCTGACATCAACCTACATCAGCCTACATTTTCTCGCAACGGCCAACATGAAAAAGAAAAGTATTTACCTCTTCTCACCAACAGCTTGCAGTGGCCTCAAACACAGGTTCATCGACATCAACAATAGGTGCAGCAGCTGAAGCAATTGTAGTTGTAAGGATGGTAGGGATAGGGGAACGAGGGAACCATTCTCCCATTCTTAAGGATTTTGCTCTCTGGAAGTGCCAGTTTGAAATCATCATGGATGATAGAGACTTGCTATGATACTTTGAGGAAACTATTCCAACACCAAAAGAGGGTGCTGATCTTGTGGCATGGATCAAGCTCAACAACAAATCTCTCATCGTATTTGTGTCCTCCATACAACCCTTAGTCCTTTCACACATCAGTGGTTGTACAGTGGCAGCCATAGCATATGCCAAACTAGGCAAGGTGTTTCATTCCTCCTCAATTGCCAAACATCTCTTCATTCTACAAAACTTCATCAACATGAGGTTTGGTGAAGGGGAGGATGCCTTTGCCTTTGTGCAGAAGTTTGAGACGCTCTTGCAACAAGCCACTGGCATGGGGTGGAACCTGAAATCCAATATGCAGGCCATGATAATTCTGGTGACACTGTCGGAGAGCTGGGAACCATGATCACAGTGATTGGATCTTGGATAAAAGAGAAATTCTCCTACACCACTGTCTCGGAGTACGTGTAGAATGAAGCCATGCGTCCCAACAATAGTGAAGAAAACATGGCTGCATTTGACTCACAAAGCAGTGGTACCTTCCGCAATACCTCCTCCTCTAGATACAAGGGCAACAACAAAACTAGCAACAGTGGAAGGGGTTCAAAGTGCCAAGGTAACTGCCATAACTGTGACAAGGCTGGACACTGGGCTCGGAAGTGGAGGGAACCCAAGGAGGAGGGAGGAGATGGGGGTGAATAGAGAGGGGGAAATAGTGGAAAGGATCCCACAAGCTTGATAGCTGAGTTTGCCTCCAACAAAGGGAGAACGATCCTTAGGCCAGGAGCCTACGGCCTTGATTCAGGCACAAAAATCACACCACTTATGAGAATAGAGAATTCATCTCTCTTTCTCCATGCAACAAGAAATCCATAGTCTCCAACGCCAACATTGAGGCAGCTGAGGGGATTGGTGATAAGATGGTCACATTGGGTGTCAACGGTGTGGACTCTAACCTCAAGCTAGGGGGGGTAGTCTACTTGCCCTCTTTCACAGCCAACTTGCTCTCCATCTCTAAGATAACTGACCATGGCATGACAGTTTTCTTCACAGAGAAGGAAGCAATGACAGTTCCTACCAACGACATCAACATATCCTACTCTGCCAAAAATCTTGTTTCACAAGTCCCTTGCGTTGATGGTCTATACGTCTTGCAGACCAATATGAAAAAATCGAAGGCTGAATCTTTGGCCGAGAGTGATGGTGAAGAGAGTAGCAACGTACAGTCTGGTGATGAATGGCATGTTGGAGTAGTGGAAGCAGTGGCAGTGGAAGATTCGGCAATAAAACCGGGAGCAAAGATAGCGACCGAGGATTTTAATTCCAGCCAGCACACATACTCCAAGAACCTCAGGCACATGTGCTTTGGACATGTAGCTCATCGCACATTGGTGCTCATGAGAAATCAAGAGCTAGTGAGTGGGATGGAGCTAGGTCATGAGGCTGAGGGAGCCAACATCTTGTGTGAGCCATTCCTTCAGGGCAAGGCCAAGAAGAAATCCTTCAAGCATTATGGTACGCATGCTCTTCCACCCCTTGACCTCATCCACTCTAATGTGTGTGGTCCCTTTTGCGTACCATCAAATGGAGGCAGCAGATATTTCCTCACATGCATTGACGATAACAGCTATAAGGTCTACATATACTTTCTATAAAATAAAAGTGAGGTAAAGGAAAATCGGCATGCCGTTTTTGTCTAGAATGCTGTCTTGGAGTGCTCTGATGCACCTAAGTGTCCATGGCTGCTTAGTGCAAAGAGACGTCCAAGGGAGGTGTGTGCTTTAGGTTGCCACTGTTGACGTTGTGTGCCCCTTGCCATGAGTGCCATTGATCATACTCCCTGGTTCGAACACTGTAGAGTGGTTGAACACCTTATCTGAATTTAGATTTGGATTCCTTGCATATTTTCCATGCAAGATCGAGCTTTGAATTGCTCAATTTGAGTGAGTATTCAGAAAGTTAGCCTAGCCCGAAGTTCGGATGTTTGGCGGGTGCAATCTGGTACCCGGAAATGGTGGCGGGATAATCCACCGCCAGTGATCCGAGTTCGTCTCCAACGAGCTCCAAATACACCTGGACTATGAATGAAGTGACCATAGGGACTTCCTTGACCAGGGTGACCTTCTCCTTGACTTCTGGGCGAGGAAAGGTGCTTCGACGGGTCATCGTCAAAGCGCCTCCCGTTGCCTAGCATACAAGGCAAGGTGGGCGGCTCCACCAAGGCTTACTTTGACGGCCTTAGCAGGGGCTCTACTGATCCGATTCGGGCGTTCTTGGATGCGTTGGAAAGCTTAGATCACAGGCTATAAGGATCTGATGTAATCTCACTATGATAAGCAACAGAAACATGTTTCAATTCAGTTCTACTGAATGCGACGTGTTCAGTCCACTCCTATCTGTGATCCTTGTGCTCCACACTCTTCACCAAAGGTGTCCATTGGCTGCCCCAAACATTGGTAGCGTGCATCAGTGAGATCTAGGCATCCTTGAAGGTGCCTCCACACCCACTAGTGCCAATAGCCACAATGCCAAGGGAGCAGAATTTTGATAGAATGCATGTTACAGAAACTGAGAAAGGCTGAAGACCATTAATGGTTTATAATTTTGGTGAGATTACATCAGATTCTTATAACCTGTGATCTGAGCTTTCCAATGCATCTAAGCACGCCCAAAATGGAGCAGTACAGCCCCTGCTACGGCCGTTGAAATAACCCACGGTGGAGCCGTCCACCATGCCCACGAATGGGAGTGACGGGAGGCGCTTCGACGGTTGCCTGTCGAAGCGCCCTTCCTGTCAGTCCAACGTGGGAGGAAGCTCGACCTGGTCCAGGAGACCATCCACATCCTTTCCTTCATGGCCCACGTGCCTTTGGATCTCATTGAAGTCGACCTCAGACCACTGGTGGTGGAATTATCCCGTCACCAATGGCGGCACCCAGATTCCACTCACCTATCACCAAAACTTTGGATGGGGCTAACTTTATGAATTCTAAACCAAATCGAGCAACTGAAAGCTCGAAACCGCATGGAAATTTTTAGGGAGCCCAAATCTGCAATCAGATCAGACAACCACTTCCCAGTGGTTGAACCAAGAAAACGGCAAACGGCATCCATGGCAGGGGCACTTTCTGACAATCTCCCCAGTGCACCTTCCATGCCGGATTCCCCATGCTCACTCTCACTCGTCCGCTCCTATGCCTTCAAGCCCTTCACAGCTTTTCAACCCAAGCCCTGTTAGGCTGATGACGTGCCGATCCTGGGGCTGCACCTTGGTCAAGCAATCCACGAGTATGTACTTCGTGTTGCAATGCTGCAGCACAACCTGTCCCTTCTGCGCCATGTCGCGTGCGTAGTGGTAGCGCACGTCGATGTGCTACATCCTCCTGTTCTGTGTCGGGCTGTTGGTCAGCAAGATGGAGCTGGTGTTATCCTCCTGAACCACTGTAGTCTCTTGTTGCGGCACGTCCAGCTCCCTAGCAAACCACGGAGCCACAGCACATCCTTGACTGCCTCGGCCAGAGCAATGTATTCTGCCTCCACGGTGGAGGTGGCGACACAGTCTTGCTTCCTACTACACCACGAGACCGCTGCACCTGTAAGGAAGAACACATAGCCAGAAGTGGACTGCCTCTTGTCCACATCGCCGGCGTAGTCCGCGTCAGTGTAGCAGACCAGCCACAAGGGATCTGAATTCCCCTTTCCATTGTACTTCAGGCGCACGTGCGGCATGGCCTGCAAGTATTGGAGAATGCGCTTCACAGCGATCCAATGTAGTGGCCCAGAGTTGGCCACATATCTGCTCACCTGACCCACTGCATAGGCCAAGTCTGGCCGAGTCGCCACCATGGCATACATCAGGCTGCCCACCATAGATTGGTAGGGCACCTGCGCCATGTCCTCCTTCTCCTCTTTAGTTTGCGACGACATCACCGCACTGAGCTCACAGCTCGTGGAGACCGGACTGCCCAATGGTTTGTAGTCCTCCATGTCGTACCGCTTTAGGGGATCGGCCACGTACTAGGCCTACCCCACCTCAAGCGTACGCATCCTCCGGTTGCGCGTGATGCTCACCCCGAGGTAGTACTCCAGCTCCCCCATATCTGTCATCTTAAATCTGCTGCTCAGCTGCCCCTTGAGCTACTGCAGAGCCCCCAGATCTGATGAACACAGGATCAGATCGTCCACGTAGAGTGCAACAATCTGATGGAGTCTCTTGCTGTGTCGCACGTATACGTTGTGGTCTGACTCACAACGCTTGAAGCCGAGCTCCGCCATCTAGCCGTCCATCTGCTGGTACCAGCACCTGGGCGCCTGTTTTAGCCCGTACAAGGCCTTCCGCAGCTTGCACACCTTGCCCTCCGGCGCATCCACTCCCTCCGGCACCTCAAGCTAGATCTCCTTGTCAATGATGTCATTTAGGAATGCCGTTTTGACATCTATTTAATGGATCTCCATGTCCTTTGTGGCTGCCACCGTGAGGATTGTCTAGATGCTTGTGAACTTGGTGACGGGAGCGAACATCCCTTCATAGTGTTCGCCTTTCGGCTACGTGTACCCCTTTTCCACCAGCCGCACCTTGTACTTCTCCACCTTGCTGTCCTTGGTGAGCTTCACCTTGAACACCCACTTGGATCTGATCACCTTCACCCCCTCAGGTCGATCCACCAGCTCACAAGTGTCGTTCTCAGCAAGCGATGCAAGTTTAGATTTTACTAGTTCGTTCCACTGCTGCCCATCAGGCCATGCAAGCGCCTCTTGTACGGCTGTCAGCTCTGTTGTGGCTGCCATAATGCACCACGCCATGCCGACCCAGCGGCCCGTGCTTGCATCGTTCCGCTTTGCCGCATTTCGCTGCCTTCGGCTGCGACACGGCGATCTTGGCGACGCTGGCTACTGGTCCTGCTGCTGCCCTACTGCAACGTTGTCCTCGTCCGCGGGCTCCCCCGCGTCGGCTGCTGTGTCCTGCACTCCAACGACACATGCACCTGCTGCATTGCCCTACTGTGCTCAAGCACCGTTTTCCTCCGAAGACCCGTCATTGACCTCTGCAGCCGCCGGCTCCCCCTCACGCTCAAGGAGTTGGAACCACTCCCCCTGCTTTGGTGAGTGCGCTGCGTCGATGGTGTTTCTGCTGCTGCAGTAGCTTTGCTGCTCACCAAACGTGACGTCGCAGCTGGTGATGACATCTTGCATTCATGGATCAAAGAGGCGATACGCCTTGAGAACACTCTCATACCCGACGAATGCGTACGCCTTCACACGCGAGTCCAGTTTGGAATCTTTTCTTTGTACGGCCTGCACCAACCCATGCGCGTTGCACCCGAATGCCTTCAGGTGTGCCACGCTTGGTTTTTGCCCGCTCCACGCCTCCTGCGGCGTCTTCCAGCCGCCCTTCCCCTTCAGTATTGCTGTTGGAGTGAGGTTGGTGATGTAGCGTGCCGTGCTCACGGCCTCGGCCCACAGGATCCATGGCAGTTTTGCGTCCATGAGCATTGTCCGCGACATTGTGAGTAGCGTCTGATTTACACGCTCCACCACGCCATTAGATTGAGGCGTGTAGGGAGTGGTTGGCTGCCACTCAATCCCCTGCTCCTTCAGCCAACCTCTGCATCCAACATACTCTCCGTCATTGTCGCTACGTAGCACTCTGACCTTGCGGCCAGTCTACCTCTCCACCGTTGCGACATAGTTCTGGAGCCGGAACATCACCTCACTTTCCTGCTTCATACAGTAGACGTGTATTTTTCTGCTGCAATCATCGATGAAGGTGACGAAGTACCGTGCGCCTCCAATGGACGGCGTCTTGATAAGTCCGCACACATCACTATGCACGACCTCGAGCAGGTTCTTGGCCTGCCGCTGTCCGTCTTGAAACGGCTTGCGCTTCGCCTTACCCACGATGCAAGGCTCACATTTGTGCTCTGAGGAATCTGCTACTATGTCTGCTGCACCGGTGATGTTGAGGTCGTGAACCATGTCGCGCTTCGCCATCTCTTGCATGACTGCGGGCGACGAACGCCCCAGCCACCGATGCCACAGCTGCAGGTCTTCTCCCAAAACCTTTTGCGAGGTTTACTATGTGTGCTTCGGGTTGACCTTCCTCTCAATGATGTAGAGACATCCCTCGTGCTTTGCTTCAAGCACGACCTCGCTGCCGTCATCCATCTGTACGACTGTACCTTTTCTGCGGAAGCACTTCATACCCCTTGTCTGTCAAGCGGCTGACACTCAAAATGTCAACCAGGCCAGTGACATGTTGTACGTTTTGGATAACGCACTGCACCTTTTTACCACCAACCACCACCTCCACGTCCACATCACCTTGTGTCAAACGAACTTCTGCCGCTGGTCCGCGGGAAGGTCACTCCGCGGATGAGCAGCTGGGCATGATAGGAACCGCGCAAGGTACGCTGGCTCCCGCGGTATGCGCGGTCGAGCAAGGGGTAGCGCGGAATCTAGCAGAAGTATGAACGGGCTGCACGGCGGAAGACTGCCGCAGGTTAACATTGTCATCTGCGGGACCTGCCCTACGGACAGATCAGAGCGCTGGTGGCGGAAGCTGCGAAGAGGCGGGAAAATGCAACAGGGAGATCCGCGGTGGGAAAGGAATACAGACGAGCCGCAGGAGGAGAAGCAATCACGGAGGGAGTCAGGCAGGACAGCGGAAAGATGAAGCAATCAGGGAGGCAACAAGCAATCAGCACGGGGATCGGTGCATCAATCACAGAGGAACATGTGGAGACGTACCGCGGAAGACGAAGATTCAAGGAAGAACACGAAGACCGCGTGCGCGAGCCGCGGATGAAGAAGAAGATTTAGAAAAAGTGAGGGTGATGTTTTATGTGTGTTAGAGGAAGAAAGCCCGCAGTGCGTAGCCCCACCGCGTGGAGTCTAAGTAGGAGGAAAGAGGACGACCTGAGAGGGATGAGACCGCTGATCTGTAGACACACCGCGCGGAGTCCCAACTAGATAAAGACTAGGCAGCAGTAGCACAAAGGTCGTTCCTCCAGTCTTGTTGACTTGCTGGGATGAATGCTCCGCACCCTCATGTAATCTGCCTTGGACTATCAAAGACATTCTCTGCCTTCATCCGTGCCTTCAGTATTCTGCATTCCTGTCTCCTGTTGCCTTGGGGAATTCTGATCGTGGTCCTTGGGGTGGTGCGTAAGAGGTCAAACCTGGTGAGAAGTGAGCTGCCGGCGGTGTCCCTGCGTGCAAACAGCCGCGGAACGAGGTTCCGCAGAGAGGATCTGGAGGCCACGAGGTGGCGGCTCGCGTGTGGCAGGAGGTGGATCACGGAGTATCACTCACCGTGCGTGAAAGACCAAACTTGGTGTGAAGTGAGCTGCCGGCGGTGCCCTTTGCCTGCACACGGCCGCGGAACGAGGTTCCGCGGAGAGGGGCTGGAGGCCACGAGGTGGCGGCTTGTGTGTGGTAGGAGGTGGATCGCGGAGTATCACTCACCGTGCGTGAGAGACCAAACTTGGTGTGAAGTGAGCTGCTGGCGGAGCCCTCTGCCTGCACACGGCCGCAGAACGAGGTTTCGCAGAGAGGAGCTGGAAGCCACGAGGTGGTGGCTCAAGTGTGACGAGAGGTGAACCGCGGAGTCTCATTCACAGGTGAAGATCTCACGTATCAGTTTAGATTCGTAGTACGCGGGGTTCTCTCTGGCTTGGAGTTAGCAGTATAGAGGTGTTGTGGAGAAAGTCCGAGCAGGCAAGGAGTGTTGAGATAGGGATAAGATCCGCGGGTAGCGCGGAACGGAGCTAGCGCGGAGCAAAACAAGGACACGGCAAAATTGGGGGTATCAGTGTCATGGTGCGGTGAGCGTGGAGAGTTCCTCGCTCTTTGCCAAGCATAACTACACGTATCCTTCAGATCAGTCGTTGATGTTGGTGGCAAGCTTTGTCTATCAAGATTTTAGACGACGACAAGAGCAGTCATCAGTATGGTGCTTTCTGCCGCGCCGAGCCATCACCCACGTGGACAGCCACCACTCCTCTCCTGTATTATCCCGCACCCCAGTCAGCTCCTCACCAGGCCCTGATCCGCTCGCTCAACACCGAAGGGTGACCGAGTGGCTGGAACAGCTACACTGACGTCGTATCATGGACGTTCTGGGCGAGCGTGCGGAGGTGGAAACCATCTCCAGCCATGGCAACCGCGGATCCAGCCAGTCCCAGCATGAATCGGAGGGGCAGGGAGTTGTGGTCATGGCAACGCAATGGTTCTCCGATACCCCACCATCGTTGGAATAGCCCTCCGCTGGTGGAGAACTCGGGGTCTACCGCGGACTGGTCTACCGATGTCGTGGCGGGGAGCAGCCAACGGCAGCTGCCAACCCGCTGCTGCAATACTCATCACCTATGGTACATCCGCCGATCGAGGTGATGCAGCCTGGGGAACAACATGGATCCCAGGAGTGCTCTACGCCGGACGAGCAACAGCCAATGACACAACAGCAGGCGTGGGTTGACACCATACCAGAAAGGAGCACGGCTTCCGCGCCGGATGGGCAGCTGCGGATGGACCCGCCACCGCAGTCCGCTGGACCAGGGCCAGTGGATGGACTGGCACAAACCCTGGTGCTGGGCCTGCAGCAGACGTCGACGCACCCGCAGCAGCAAAACCTGGGAATCATACAGGTGGGACCATCAGTTTCCCCTCTGGTCCAGGGTTCCGTGCAGCCAACGCACTAGCAGCAGGGTCCTCAGATGCCACTGCCCGTTGGAGCGATGCTGATGGAGGCTGCGGTCCTCCCGGCGGCAGGGATGACACAGCTACCCGTGAATCAGCTTTGTCGAGGACTTTGGTTCTCAACATGACCTATAGCACACCCTTATGCACGAGGTGGATCTCAAAGTGCCACCTCCATAGGCCAAAGCCAGGGCTGCCTGCATACTTCTGGATGACTTGCGTCTCCTTCTGTGCCATTGCGCAGTCTTCAACTCCTGGACCTCAGAGTTTGACGGTGATGTTGTCCCCGGCGATGATCCTGTCCGCCGGAAAAGTCATGAGTGATTCGTAAACCGGTCAGGGTTGTGGGTCCATAACCCTTTCTCAGAAACTGGGGTGCAGTTCCAACGTGGACCGACAGGTCTTCAATGCTCACGGCTAAGTTTTGTGCTGGTGGTTCTGAGTCTAAGCGTGAGCTTTCTGGTCGCCTCACGCTATGTTTTTGGGAGTTGAAGATAATTGTGAGACAGTCACTTTTGCGAAGGAAAGAACGCGATTTTGTTTTAGTTTTTTTAGCATGAACATGATCTGAACATTTTTAGAGCTAGTGATGAGCTCTCCAACACACCAAACCATGCGCGATTCGGATCACAGTAGCTCCCGCTACGTCAGCTGAAGCGCAGCACCCCAAACCAGCCGCTCAGTCAGCGGCGCGCACCACGTCATCCGCCGAGGCGCCCTCACACATCAAGGACACATCAAAACGCCATTCAGGAGGCAGATATGTCCCTACGTGCAGAGGCGGTTCCCCTCGCACCTTTGGGGTCTGTTTCGATGAGTTAATCATCGTGTTTGGTGATGGGGATTGATGTGGTTCGAAACCTCTTTGCGGACCTGCAGTCGGAATTTTGACTAAGTCCAAACTGAATTAGTCCCCGAGTAACAAGCTGTACTACTGAGTTTCGAACTCCGAGCCAGGATGTTGGCTAAGTCCCCCAGTAACAAAACTATACTGCTGAAATCCGGCGGATCATCCACCGGACGCCTCGGCAGTTCTTCCGGAGAAAAATCCACAGATGGCATTTTGTTACTCGTTCCGGTCAATTATTCACCAGCAGTCGAACTGCGGCCAACTCCCAGAGTCACCGCGCACACTCCAACTTTGGAAGCCTATATCTCCCTCGTTACTATTCCGATTCCGGTGAAACAACTTCCACTGGATTCAATGACTCGTCAACTTTCAGGGGAAATCCTCCAATTTAGGATCCGAGCAATCCTTGATTCTCCAGATCTAACGACAAGGAATTTCTTCTCTCTGGCGGCTCGTCGACGCCTCCCGGTGCCGCACTTGGGCATGCAGAGGGGCAAATCTACAACATGTACAAGCAGCAAGGAACCCAGAATGTTTTTCCATAAACCAAACCATTTCTAATGTGCAAACTCTGACATGGTATTAGAGCATAGGTGGTGCTTTCAGCAAGATTAGTAGCAAAGTACAAGTTTTGTGGATTGGTGTCACTCTGCTTCACCACCCCTGTACAATCTTGAGGAGCAGACATCATCTTTCTCCTTCCAAGAGTGCATCACGACTGTCCTTCGTGACATTCGGCCTCCACAAGTCCAAGATCATCAAGCAGCCACGAGCAACATTGAGGGTGAGGATCAGAGAGAAGGTTCTCCCATCCTAGGTGATCAGTCTGTTCTACATGTCTTACGCATGGGCCAAGATCAAGGGCGTCATGTTGTAGACCACGCACAACGTCAAACAGAAGAGGCGCAACGCTTGACGGGATAAGCGTAGCGTATGGCTCAACAAGAGGCCGCAACGCGTCAAGCTGTGGAGCACAGGAAAGAGGCATTAAGGCAGCAACTTGGAGCTCAGGAGCTCTTACGTCAGAAAGAGCAGCTCATACATGCTACTGAAGCTACTCACACGTAGAAGCTGCAGCAGTCACATGTGGATCAAGCAAATCAGATTGTCCAGTTGCAGAAACAACTCGTCTGGTTTCAAAAACAATTGCAGCAACACCAGCAATAAGTGTAGTAGCAACATCAATACATGCAATGGCAACAGGCATCACAAGCATCATGTGTGAATCAACCTCAAGCAAACCCTTCTCCAGTTGTGCAACTAGCCATTCCTCCACAGGCGCAACTTGTAGCACTTGTTCATGGAGGTGTGTTGTAGATATAGCAAGCTACTCTAGTGATGCCATCCATAACACCATTTTAGGCACATGTGCCGTCAGTGCATATGGTGCAACCGGTAGCAACAGCAGGATTAGCTACAAAAATGCCAGTAATTCAGCTGAATCCATTCATTCACATGTAGCAAGCCCCAGTTCAAAGCCCATCAGCAGTCGTGCAAGGAAAACCTTTCCAATTCTTGGAGAACAGCGTGCCCTCATTACAGTTGCACAAGATCTCTATTGACAAGTTCGACGGAGAGGACTTCCAGCACTGGGCACACAAGTTCAAACAAGTCACCCAGATCCACTGCCTTTGGAATTTCTACAACATTTTCTACTCTCCTCCACCACCGGGGTTGCCACCACAAATGGTGGCAGAGTTTGAATACTTCAGCAAAGCTGCATTCATGGTGTTGGAAAATCAGCTAACTACTCGTACTTAACAAGCTATTTGGATGTACGAGGGAACTTCTGAGCCCGCATGCCAAGCATGGTCCTATCTTCTAAGGACCTACATGTCTGGCGACTCCACCTTCAATCCCCACCTTCTGACCAAGCTGTTACACATCAGCCTTAACAGATTTGACAACTTCGAGAGCTATATCAACAAGGCAAAGTCACTTCGCGATCAGCTAGTAGTGACTGGTGCTCCAATTTCAGAACCTGTCTTAATAACCTTCGTCCTCAATGGCTTGACTGGTGACTGGGATGACTGCGTAAGGTATTGAAGTTCAAGGATGAAGCTGAGCTGACGGAGACCTACGTCTACAAAATGTTGCTCACTGAGCAGCGCAACCATCTTTTGGCAAAAGAAAATGAGCGCATATTCTTGAATGCCATTTATGAAGGTGTCGGTGTAGCCGCAAGCTCTACTCAGCCATCATGGAAGATTCAACCCACGAGGAAGCTAGCCTCATCCCAATCCAGTCCAAGCGTTGACAAGCACTAGCCTGGATCACGACCTTTAATCGTGTGCTCATATTGCAGCAAGAAAGGATACAAGGTCAAGGACTGCTGGAAGCGGATGAGAGGGGAGAAACAGGTGAAACAGGAGAGTCAGTCTGGGAGTGAGGGGGAGGGGAACTCTGATGAAGAGGAAGCAGAGGCTCAAACTCAGTCATCGCAGTAAAAGGTACAAAGTGGAGTATATAAGAAGCCATTTGACTTCTCAAAGTTTGTCTTTTATACCTCGGATGTTCCAAGTACCAAGCAACTTCGCTCAAGGGACGTGTGGTACCTCGACAGTAGGTGCACATCACATGTCACGTTTGACAGATCGTACCCCCAACAATTTTAAAGCTACAAAAAGAGCTACGTCAGTGTAGCTAAAAAATGGCATATTCCTATCAAAGGCAAAGGGAAGATGACTTTGACGAGATACAAGAGAGCTGAAGTGAAATTTGGCGACGTGTTGTATGTCCCTGAGTTTGTTTTCAACCTCCTGTCACTTGGAGAATTGATGAAGCGGGGAGCACACATTGTCAGCAACAGGGAGCAGATTTCTCTGAAAAATCGTGAAGGCAACATTTTTGCCAAAGGACGTCACTGCTCCAACGGCATGATCTAGCTCAACCTCAACGTGTGACAAGTGCCCAAGGTCTTCCTTTGCAGCTGCAAATCAACAGGGAGCACACAACATCCTTTGTACCCAGCGGATTTATTCTTGGAGGCAATGAAATGGAAATCCTTTTCACAAGGTGCCGAAGGCTTCCTGGAAGGAGCGCATCGGCAACAAGAACACAAAATCCTTCATCGGCCAGTCTTTGTTTGGTGCATCCTGTTTCTGGGTGTACAACAAGATGACGTTGGAGCATACAACAAAGAGGGGGAGTAGCTAGGGAGGTTCAGACTTGCGTTCTACGGCTGAAAACAAGATTTCAGCCCATCTCTTCCCTCTTTCCGTGATAGTTTCACTGGAAAACACCTTTCTTGTGCTCGGCAGTGCAACCTCGGTGTGATCCAGCCTGTTAAGTACTCCTGTAAGTCATCCACAAATTTTCGAAGTGGCTTACGGATCAGCTACACTTCCCCAGCGGCCTATCACCCACTTAAAGTTGGTAAGAAAAATCAGGGAGTAGCAGTTTCACCGCATTTTCCCGTCGCAACAGCAGTTTTTCACCGGAAAAGTAGAATTTTGCATTCCAGTGAATTTCATAGCGAAATCCTGTGGCCGGCAGCAGACGCGGTAAACGGGCAAAGCAAACTGGAAAATTAGCTGCGTAGGGAGCTTGGCAGCAGTCGCCGCAGCAGCTTCGGCTTTGCTTAGCACTAGCACAACTGCGGCATTGGAACAGCACGCAGCAAAGGGGAGCTTGCACAGCTTCTCACGGCGGACTGTGTAGGCGCAGTCACCACTGACATCAGCAACGACGAGCATGCGGGCGAGCAAACAGGCACGCAAGCAAGCGGTAAAGTGAGCAAGCGAGCAAGTGAGAATGCGAGCTAGCAAGATCGCAAGCGAGCAAGCGAGCAAGCTAGCAAGTGAGTGAGCCAGCAGGCGAGCGAGCACCGCCACTGTGCGTAAACGGGTTCCAGCTCTGGAACCTGGCATGGCTCCAAAGGACGATGGCACCGGCGCAAAAGTGAGTGTCGAGAGTGCAGCCATCATGGACTGCGTGACTGGCCTGCTCGATGACGTGGCTAAGTCCGCGTCTCACACAAAAACTTGCAGAAATCACGCGGATTTTTTCATCGGCACGTCCACAATAGAATGGACTCGTCCGCCACTGACCATTTTGGCAGACAGTGCGACTCAGAAAAGCGAGACTGAGTCGTCAATTCGCAGACTGACGGGACTCAAGCAGGTCTGCCAAGCGACAAGTTACTGTTCAGCGGCTATTACTGGAGGAAATTGTGCCTATGTGACACTGTAAGAAACTGACCTCTCACCACCCTCCTGGTGACCTTTGTTCTGCTCCAGCGGCTCCAAACGCAGGGAAGGGGCCAGAAACGATTTTCCTGAACCTCAGACAGGTCGCACCAACTCAGCAGCAGCTGGACAAGGCTGGGCATGAGAAAAATGATTTCGAGGCTCATGCTGAACCTCGTGGGCCAGCTTCATCAGAGGAATTGCTTCTTCATGAAGCAACCAATAATTTTGTGGAACTGCCCGAACTCGAATCCACATTTTTCTTTTGCTGTAACTTGCCACAAGCAAGTCCAACGGTGCCCGAATTTGGCTCCACATAGATCCCAGCAGCCAGAAGCCCCCAAAAGGAGGAGAATAATTTTCTCTTCACCCCTGAAGCCGACATTGACTCCTTTCTCCTTCAAATCTCTCACCAAGAACATGGCTCAGCTCCAAATTCTCCACGAAGGTGTTTTTGGAAGCCGCTCGAGGAATTGCTTGGAGATCTGTAGTAGTGAAATGGAGTTGTTTCACCAGCGCACCAATTGAGTGGGAGTGTTGAAGCATGAAATTACTACGCTGGATTTATGACCCACAAGTGTGAAGTCAGTGCAGTAATTGGTGGACCGTACAAGGAGTTACGGATTTTCTTGTGATATTGTTGGGTCAAAATCTGCTCAGAATTCTCCGCAGTAACTGCCAGATACTTTCCTGGAATCCAGGCCCTTGGGGTCTAAAGGGCCTGGATTGCAAATAGTGTAGGCATGAACATAAGGTAGTGCATACTCTTAGCCAACACTTGGGGAGATGGGAAGCTATGTACTACACAGTACTGCACAGGAACACAGGGTAAGATTTCTTGATCCTGCCTAGCTTGCATGCACCTAAGGTTGGAGAGAAACATCTGATGCATCATCTCCAACATGCACGAGGATTTCTGAATCTAAATCAACTTGTGCAGCAGAATTAACGGTGCAGGAGGATAGCTTCTAAAGGAAGCCACCTGATGAGGAAACTTCACCATGAAGCTGGATGAAGCTTCCTTCATCAAGAAGCTTCCCCAAAGCTGACTCTGGAACCAAGTAACATCACAGAGCTGGAGGAATATTCCTTTACAAGGAAGCTTCATACTGCAAAGACAAGAGGTGACTGCTGCCACAACATATGAGGAAGCCTCTCCTCAAAGGCGGTCAACTTGCTAGGACCACATGTATACAAGGCGGCGGCCCTGACACACCTCAATAATCAATCTCTCTCTCCCTCTCTCCCTCTCCCTCTCTCTCTCTCTCTCTCTCTCTCTCTCTCTCTCTCTCTCTCTCTCTCTCTCTCT